>PVKV010010527.1:13146-75327 GCA_004027835.1 Alouatta palliata | reverse complement strand
ACTCTGAGAATAAATGCCGGGATTTTAAAGCCACTCAGTCTCTGGTATTTTTGTTATAGGAGCCTGAATGGACTGAGACACCTCCTGAAGGGGCCCCCACTCTTGGACCCTTCTCCTCCAATCTACTCACTACACAACTGTCAGAGTATCTTCTTTAAACTGTATTTTTATCTTCTCAGTCCCCTTCTGCCTCCTGCTTAACCCATGAAGTCCAAGTGCCTCTGTTTTACCTCTACAGTCTTTGAGTAACCATTCTCACCTGCAACAATCTCACTTCTTGCTAGCTCTCCAGATGAACATTTCTATGAATAAAACAAATGCCTCTCATCATAGACAAGTAGGCCAGACATTCACAGGGTTGGAAAGGTATGCACCTAGAGAAATGCAAATGGTTGGTTGGGAAGATTAGAAGACGTGATCACTTGGAGTTAATAAGGGTGCATGGAAAATAAATTCATTATTTTAATACTACTTCCCAGATTCACTTTGTCTTCAATAGGGGTTATCACACTGTTAGATCAGGGGACTGATATAGGCATGGCATATCCATATTTTAGGAAAGCCAATTTTTTTCTTATTAATATTCTGAATAAGATGGATGAAGTTGTGTGAACTGGCTATAACGTGTTCCCACTAATGCGATATGGGACTGTATTAGCCAGGGTAAATGTTAAGCTGAAGTAACAAAGAGACCACAAAATTACAATGGAGTAAGTAAAAGACATGTAATAGTCTTGGCAGCCCGGGCTGTCAGGGCAGCTCTGTTCTGTGAGATCAGTCGAGGATCTAGGTGTCTTCTACTTTGTACTGTCTCCATCTGCATATCCAAGTTAAATCGCAGCCACAATCACATTCCAGCTAGCAGGAAAGAGAAAACTTAGTACAGAAAGTCAGCCCTGGCCAGGCGCAATGGCTCACATTTGTAATCTCAGCATTTTGGGAGGCTGAGGCAGGCGGATCACTTGAGGTCAGGAGTTCAAGACCAGCCTGGTTAACATGGCGAAACTTCATCCCTACTAAAAAAAAATACCAAAATTAGCTGAGCATGGTGGTGCATGCCTATAATCCTAGCTACTCAGGAGGCTGAAGTAGAAGAATCGCTTGAACCCTGAAGGCAGAGGTTGCAGTGAGCTGAGATCATACCACTGCACTCCAGCCTAGGCAACAGAGCAAAACTCTGTCTCAAAAATAAAAAAAATTAAAAAAAAAAGAAAGAAAAGGAAGTCATCCTGTAGGAAGCAAATTGAAGTATCACTCCTACTCATATCCCACTGGCCAAATATGAGTCACATGACCCACTCCTCTGTGCAAGAGAAGCAGGGAAATGTAGGTTCTGGATGGGTACTTTGTGCTTAGCCAAAACTCAGTGAGGATCAAGGGACTTTTTGCTCAAAGGAAGACGGGGAGAGGATAATATATTAGGAACAGTAGCAGCTCTGCCACATTGACCTTTGACTAGCCATTTCTGTTTTTCAGCTCTCCTATTCCCACCTATTGCAAAAGAATAGAAATATTTACCTGCCCTATCTCACAGAGCTGCTTGGAGGATAAAATTAAATTAAATACAAGAGGGTTTTTAAAAATAATTTTTAAAAAGGTGCTGTGCTAGAATGCAAAATGCTACAACTCTTTAAAAACCTTGTCAGTTTCTTATAAAGTTAAACAAACACCCGCCATATGATCCAGCAACCCCACTCCTAGTTATTTGCCCAAAAGAAATAAAAAATTATGATCACACAAAAATCTGTATACAAATGTTAATAATGGTTTATTCGTGGAAACAACCCAGATGGATAAAGAAAGTATAATACATCTCTAGAATGAAACACTACTCAGCAGTAAAAAGGAACGAATTCCTGGAGAGTTACATTAACCTGGACGAATCTCAACGCATTACGCTAAGTGAAAAAACGCCAGACTCAAAAGGCTTCCTGCTGTATGATTCCATTTATATGACATTCGGAAAAAACTATAAAGGCAGAAAACAAATCAGTGATTGCCCTTGTATGGGTGCTTGCCCAACTGAGTTTTTGTCAAAATTCTGAAAAGGGCAAACTTTACGCAATCATTTATGCCTTAATAAACTTGACCGAAAAAGAAAAGATGCTATGCTAATACAAGCTATTACTGAATCACCATCTGTGTAACAGCTGAAAAAATGAATTACCCTCACATCTGAATGAGATGATACAGTTCATGACTGTTCACCTATATATTACCTCAAATGAACCCCACAGCAGCCTATGAGACAACAAGGAGAACCCCTTTCTCCTCTTACCAGATGAAGCTCAGAGTTCTTAAATTATTTCCCAATATCATACAACTAGGGAGTGGCACAGCCGCAATTTTAATGGGGTTTTCTGATTTTTAGTCTTTTCTCTTTTAATGCCATTATGCCATCTAGGAGTTTTGAATAATGTCAGACAAAAAAGAAAAAAGAATCTAGTGATTTGGAGCAAGAAACAACAAAAGACCAGTGGATTTTTTATAACTCCAAATCCAGCTTTCTCTAGTGCCCCAGGAAGAATCCTCTGAAGTCCTTCTCTTCTAAAATTGAGGCTGCTCTCTTCCCTAGGGATTACATGTGACTCATGCTGCAGGAGGGGGCCTCTCTGCCTGTGAGAAAACAGCACAGAGACTCAATGGCATCCAGAAATTGGCCTCCTTGCAACTTACCAATACACCCTTCCCACAGGCATGGTGGTGGTGGACCCGGTCACTAGATTCCTGGAGCCAGAATACACAGCAAAAAAAGTAGGATGACGAAACCCTCCTAACCAAGGAGGACTGTGGTGGGAAGTAGGTGTAGAGATGGAGGCTGAGCATTAACTGCTTCTTTATCCCGATTTGTGCACTAGAAAGATTGCCCAGTCCTGACTGGCTCATGCGGGTCTCTTGCCACAGGAGTTATTAATATCTGTACTGCTTGTTACACATGAATGAAGTGCTCTTACCTGTGTTAGACGGTTTGATCCTCACTCCAACCCAGAGAAAATGATATTCCTACTATCTACATTTGCAAGTGAGAAAATAAAGGCCCAGAGAGGAAAGTTATTTTGCCAAGGGCATCCAGCTAAAAATTGGCGAAGCAGGACTTGAACCTGTCTTCTGCGTCCAAAGTGCATATTCTTCTTCTTTTAAAAATCCGCATTTTTTTCCTTACATCACTCTGCCCGTCTTTGTGTTTGGATCCCAGCAGATGCAGCCACTGTCCTTACCAAGTACAGGGACTGGGAGATGCATCTCAAACAATGTCATGATGCCGTGATGTGAGATTCAATAGCTAGAGATGTGCTCCCACAGTTTCTCACTGGCAGTTGTTTTTACTTATGCATCTGTCCTTTGTGAGTCCTTTAACCCAGGGGTCCCCAACCCCCCCAACCCCCTCCCCGCCCCCCAAGTCTGGGGAGGTGAGCTGCAGGTAAGCCAGCATTACTGCCTGATTAGATTCTCAGGAGTGCCAACGCTGTTGTGAACGGTGCATGTGAGGGATCAAGGTTGTGCGCCCCGTGTAGAATCTAATGCCTGACACTCTGAGTTGGAACATTGAAACCATCCCCCCTGCCCCATCCATGGAAAAATTGTCTTCCACGAAACCAGTCCCTGGTGCCAAAAAGGTTGGTGACTGCTGCTTTAACCAAAGCATATTTATTTATTTAAATCCATTTATACCTTGTAAACCAAAAATAAAATTCTAAACCCCCACCCCGCAACCAACTGAATGGACCCCTGTCTTGACTAAGGGGATTCCAAAGAAACCTGAAAAACTAGTTTAGATCATGCTAGGAAGCGGGAGGGGCAGACATGCCTCATTGAACTCTCCTCCCTTTGGAGTTCAGGCACAACTGACCAGCAGTAACATTAAAAGAGAGATCTTAAGTCTGACCACAGACTCTTTGTAGCAATAAGATATCAAATTCCAACCCGACGGTAGTGTAGCATCACATGACAGATAGCAGGCCTTGAAAGAAATCAAAATATTGTATACCAAAATGTATTTCTTTGGCGTATTTGGAAATGGTCTTGCAAAGGGGTCTTTTGTGGAAGAAATTCACATTCTGCAGAGAATCCCCTTGCCTTTCTGGGTCTTTTTCTGATCTTGAAGAAATTAGCTGAGAGTCTAGCACCTTTTAAAGGTCTGAATAGGAAACATTTCCATCTATTGCCTCCGAGAGTGGCCACCTATGAGACTTCTTCTACATACTAAGAACCTCAGTCTCCACATCGTTTTTTCATTGATTACAGGCCTTTAGGTCATAACTCTTACAACCAATTGCCTATCCGAAAATCTTTGAATCCACCTATGATCTGGAAGGCCCCCCATCCACTGCTTAGAGATGTCCTGCTGTTCTGGACCCAACAAATGCTTACTTCACACGTACTGACCGAGGTCTTGTGTCTCCCTAAAACATATAAAATCAAGCTGTAACCCAAACACCTTGGGCACATGTTCTCAGGACCTCTTGGGGCTGTGTCACAGGTCATAATCCTTAACCCTGACAAAATAAACTTCTAAACGGATTGAAATCTGTCTCAGATACTTTATAGTTTACAACTTTATGGAGAAAGTAAACTCTGAGCATTACCCTGCCCTTGACAAAATAATATTTCTTTATTTCTTTTGAACAGACCTTCTTCAACTTGTAATCATTGTTCCTAATCCACGCTTCCAAGTGATATGAGTGAATCGTTCTAGCTGTGCCTCTCATGGCTTCACACGCTCCGCTCTGTCACGGTGCTCAATCTGTTGTGGTATTGTGGGTCTGCCTTCGTCCTTGTCCAGGAAGGGAAATTGCTAGGGGGACCCCATTTCAATATGGTCCCCAGTGTGTGAACCCCAGTGGCGCCTTCAGACCCAGGTCCTTATGCATTAGGGAAGGGAAGACTCAAAGGATTTTGCAGAGCAAAAGAGAATGATGTTTTCCTTTAATTAAGGATTTTGCTTTCTGGGAAAAGGGCTGTAAACTGCGACAACTACTTTATTCCTCAAAACCCGCCTCCTGCCACAGCACATTTCTTTTGTGTTCACAGTTTTCCAACTCACATCACCCCAAATAACCCTGTTCCATTCACCCTCCTGAAGGTTGGGCAGCCCCCTGCCCCCAGTACATTTCAGCTCCTCTAAGTGCGGGAGCTTCTGCACTGCCTAATTACCTGCGCTATGGAAGCCAGGAGGAGACTTCAGTCCCAGCTGGAGCCCAGCTGCTAGAGAGATGGAATATTAAGACATTTTCCTTTCTTCAGAGTCCTTGTTCATTCTTCCTGCGGGTGATTAGCCAGTTATTTTTAGCTCCCTCTAAGCTCCCTGGTTAGCATTCACGGCTGGTTTAGACAGCTCTGAGGCACACTCACCACGTCAATGCTCTGATTCCATTTGGTCCCATTGAAGTGAATAAAATTAACTCCCAGGGCACGACCATCCCCCAGCCTCCCCAAGTGCTGCTCTCCTGCCTCTGCTTGAGGCGCTGGCTTCTGTCCAAAGGGCCTGCAGATCTGGGTCCAGGGACAAAGTCTTACAGGAGGGATCTGGGAAACCTGCCCTTTTGAAGCCATATGAAGAGATGGAAATAACACTGCAATGGGAGTGAAGAAATGGTTTTAGCCTGGACTTTGTCACTAGCTATCTGTGTAACGCTGGGCAAGTTACTTTCTTTTTCTGAGTCATCATGAAATGGTGTGGCTGGACCAGTCGGCCCCTAAGTCCTTCCCAGGACTAAGCTGCTATAGAGTTACCAAGCCTACAATAGGAGCTGAACATGAAGAAACCTGAGCCTGGGTGAGAGCGTCTTGACAGCAAAATGCAGGTGCCTCTTTCTTTCTTCTTTTAATTCATCTGGCTTCCCTTTTCCAAAGCGATTCTCCAGCCTCAGCCTCCCAAGTAGCTGTGAAAACAAATGTGTGTCACCATGCCCAGCTACTTTTTTAATTTTTATTTTTAGTATAGACAAAGTCTCACTATGTAACCCAGGCTGGTCTAGAACCCCTGAACTCAAGTGATCCTCTTACCTCAGCCTCCCAAAGGCTACCCTAATACTTTGATAACCGACCACGCATTCTGCTCTGGCATTCCTTTCGATCATGACAGATCCCGCTGGATCCCCAGATGTGCACTTACCTTTTCATTTTCCCCCATCTTGTTTTCAAGCTCATGGATTGTGATATCTGCACAATTTTTGTCAAAGCCAAAGCACCTATGGGCCCCATCTGTAAAGGTTCCTTTAGCACCGAAGCCTTTCCTGGGCTTCTTTCCAGGTAAAGCCCCAGGCCCTTCCTCCACTGTCATCTGCTCCATATTGCTGTTGAAAGCTGGGTTTACCAGAACCCCTTGGTCCCTCTCTTACCCTTCCTTGAGGGTACATTTCCCACTGGGCTGACCTCTGGCCCCTCCACAACCAAGTTACAACAGAGATGGTCACTTCTGAAATAAGTAGAACAGGCATGAAGATAGTGGAGTCTTGCTAACCCGTGGCTGTGAGACATGCTGCAGTAATTGAGTGTGCACCTTTAAGAGGTTCCCAAGGCTTCTACCAAGGCTGCAGGTTGATTGACCAATAATTCCTTAGGGTGCAGTTAAGGTAACTGTGTCTGGGACAAAGACTTCCAAGTAGAACAGGCCAGCTGACTGCTAGGCTGGGTCAGATGGGACCGGTCCTCACCGGTTGGGATGCTGGGAGCCTTTTCCTGCCTTATCTCTTGGTTCACCACTCTGTACTAAGCACACCTATCTGAGTGACCCCACCCAGCTGTGCCAGAGAGAGAGTTCTTTAAAATGCTGCGGTCTGGATAAAAATCAGGCAAAACCAAGCCCAATGCATCAGTTCAATTTTATGCCCTCACTGCAACCAGGTCACACTTGAAGGAACTCCAGCTGGCTGGCACCTGCCCCTCCCTCCCTCTGAGTTTTGGAGTTGAAGGAAACTCTCATAAACCTTCTAATGCTGGGACTATGCATTTTATTGTGATCATAAACAGAACGCAACAGCACAACAAGTGCACTGGGACATCTGCTTAAATAATAAATGCGGTCAGCTTTGTTGTCTATTCACCCAGCCCTGTAGGCCGCTGAACAGCTGTGGGCTAGAGGCGGTGGCGGTTTCTGCCCAGGGTTGTATTGCTCAAGGAGAATCAGAGAGAAAATGTTCCTGCCTTGGACTCAGGTAGCACAGTGTGGATGCTGACACACACAGCAGTTCCTCTATGCCTATGTGGCATGGAGCCCAGTTCAAATACTAGCTGCGTGTTGTGGAAAGACCTTTTAACCATACAGAGTCTGCTTTCTCACTTGTGAAACTAAGGCGCTAGAATTTAGGGTAATTCTGATGAGTAGATAAATTAGGGAGTGTTGTTCTAGGGCCTGTGTTTCCTCTGCCAAAATCCACTCACTCTCTGGGGCTGCAATGGAAAAATCTGCCTCTGAAGCCTGTCCTTGGTCAGAGAAGCCCCCTAAGGGTTAAAAGACAATTCTGGACCACTTCATACCTGTTAGGACAGGGCTTATAAAAAAATAAAAAAAGAAAGAAAAACCCAGAAAATAACAAGTGTTGGTGAGGATGTGGAGAAATTGGAAGCCTTGTACACTCTTGATGGAAACGTTTGATGGTGCAACCTTTGTGGAAGTTCCTCAAAAAATTACAACTAGATTCACCATGTGATCCAGCAATTTCACTTCTGGGTATTTACCCAAAATACCTAAAAGCCAGAGCTCAAGGAGATATTTGTATACCCGTGTTCATAGCAGCACTATTCACGATAGCTAAAATATGAAGCAACCCAAGTGCCCATTAATGGATGAATGGGCAAACAGAATGTGGAATATAATTCAGCCTCAAAAAAGGAAGGAAATGTTGACATGTGCTACAACACTGATGAATTTTGAGAACATTATGCTACATGATATAAAACAGGCACAAAAGAACAAGTGCTGTACTCATATGGGACTGTACTCCCTCACCCAAGTAACTAGAGTTCTCAAAGTCACAGAGACAGAAGATAGAATGAGGGGTTGAGGAAGGAGGGAGGAGGAGTTGCTGTTTAATGGATACAGAGTTTTAGTTTTGCAAGATGAAAAGAGTTGTAGAGACAGTGTGCACCACGATGTGAATGTGCTTAACATAAGTGAACCATGGTTAAAATGGTAAATTTAAGGATATGTGCATTTTACTACAATAAGAGAGAAAGAGAATTATAAAGCACAATGGAAGTGACAGGTAACAGGGGTCTTCAACCAGAGCAGGCACTTTCATTTGTTTTATTTTATGTACAGGTATAGAAAATAATACTACTTACTGTAGTGAATGCTACTGAGCATTAACCTGGCTTTGCCCATATCATCACTTCCAATTTTTATAGCAATCACTTAAGTAGGTAGCATTGAAGACAGAGACCCAGGCATCTCAGATCAACTTCCCCTTTTCATATATGATTCCTAAAACTGTAAACTGAAACCTTTTCATATGTAATTCCTGAGACTGTAAACCGAGACCCTTTTCATATGTAAAGCTATAAACCTAAGATTCTTCCACGTGTAACATCTAAAGTATAAGCCTATATAAAGGCAGAACCTTCCTTTGTTAGGGGAGCTGGGTTTTGGACAGATTACCACCCAAGGCTCCTGGCCGAATAAACCATCCTTCCTCCTGTATTCAGTGTTTGAGAGATCTGTTTCCTGCGGCTTCTCCTGCTTCAGCATCATCCCCACTTAACATAAGGACACTATGGTTCAGGGTTTGGGGGAGAATGAAGTGAGTTACGGCATTAGCCAGCTACTTCCTATCACAGGGCTTCAGTGGTCATGATGATGTGTACTAGGCTCTGGGGGCATAAATGTACTTGAAGCTTCTCTGTGGTCTCTGGAAACTCTTGGTCATACTGAGGAGACATATACAGTGAGAGGCTCAAACTGGAACCTTGAGGACACAGGAAGGGGGAAATCACAGAAACCTGGGAGTTCATCAAAAGGAGCAGGCACTGAATTGGCAGAAAAAGGGCAAGTGTTAAAGGCCCTAAATTCTGGAGGACAGAAGGTAAGCAGTAGATTTAGATGGAAAAATAGTATTTATTAGCAGGAAAAAGTAAACTGCAATTAACAAGATTTCCTAATATGAGTATGTGGGTAAAAGGTCATCAGGCCAGGGAAAACAAATGTAGGGATTGCTATTAGAAGCACACTTAAATCCATGAAATGATAGCTAATATTTATTGAGCTCAGCTTGTGTGGTAGGCACTGTTCCAAGCTCTTTACATACGTTGTGGGTTCAATCTTCACAACAACCCGATGAGGTAAGTCTTATTCATTACACTCATTGTATAGATGAGGAAACTAAGGCTCAGAGAAGTGAAGCGATTTAGTCCAACATCACAGAGCCAGGGAGTGGCGGAGCCAAGATGCAAATTCACAGCGTGGACTCCAGAGCTCTAACACCCAACTCTGACTCTGTGTGATGATCGCAAATGTGAGTCTTTATTATTTAGCCAGAATTTTTTGTATTGGTCATAGACATGACGAGCAATCTTGTTTGATCAGAAATTAGTATTTTGGGAATAGTTGCTGATGTTTGTGTTTTGTGCGTAACACATATCGTAGATGTTCACAGAAAGCTGGTAGACAAATATGAGGAGCTGTAAAGGTGAGAGAGCTTCTCCATGTCCCCGCTCAGAACTGGTAACCATGGCAACCGCAAATTATAACTTCACCGTTGTAGACCCACACAGCCAGCAGAGATTACAAGAGATGGTCACTGACATCATTAGGGACCTAAGTTGGTCAGGATGTGGTCGTCTTAAGTGACAGGAACCTAACTCAAACTAGCTTAAGCAAGACGAAAACAATCTGGCTCATCAAACACATTTCAGGAACAGCCTGGAGTGGAACCAGTTTAGAAGCGCACACTGTCAGCAGAGACTTCATAGACATCAGTCCACAATTAAGGCCCCACCCCAACTTTAGGTCACACTTTCTTTAAATTTCCCAAAAGATCATTTACGTGAGAATCATTTAGAGAAGTAGGGTGGAGGAGTGCATTAAGAATGTAAATTTCTGGAGGGGATTCTTGATCTACTAAATCAGATTCCCTGGCATGTGACCCAGGAATCTGAATGTTAAACATGCTTCCCAGGTAACTTTTGCAAGCCTCAGTGAGAACCACTGCCTAGGCTATAACACCAACAAGCCATGTCATGTGATTTGTTCCTTTGTTACACTGTTACATGGAACCATGTCCCTTTGCTAATATCTCAAGTATTTACCCAATAGTGTGATTACCTGATTAAAGCCATTTTCCTCACCCAACTATAGGCTTCATGAGAGCAGGAACTACAATTGTTGCTAAAATGCCTGCGAGTGCATCCTCATTGCCTAACTCAGTGTCTGGCATATAGTGAGTGCTCAATAAATATTTATTAAATGAATGAATGAATGAGTGAGTGGACTTTAGCCCACAGAGTTACTCTCACATTCTTTTCTCACTTAACCCACACAACAAGCTACAATGAGGTAAACAGGCTAGACATTATTGTTAAAACACGCACTTTGAATGAAGAGACCCCACAAACGGGCTTTGTGTGAGCAACATGGCTGTTTATTCACCTGGGTGGGCTAAGGTGGGCTAAGGCCGAAAAGGGGGTTAGCAAAGGGCAGTGAGATAGGAGTTGGTTTTATAGGCTTGGGCTGGGCAATGGAAAGTTACAGAGTAAGATCGATTACAGTGGTTAGGGTAGGGGCAAGGAGTATACATTACCATAAGTTCAGTTACAGTGGTGGGTGGAGTAAGGCGTAAGAGTAATTAAGATGGCAGGGTGGGGTGAGGAGTATTCACATTATCATAGTAACACTTGGGATAGCAGGGTGGGTTGATGTCCGGGGGAAGCTCCGCTGGGCCATCAGGGACAATGACGAACGCAGGCTGGGGATGGGGGCGATCAGCTGAGGCAGGCAGGACTTCAGACTTTCTGGGTCCGGGCTTGCACATGGAGGCCTGACAATTATTGTTATCATTTTTCAGGCAAGAAAACTGAAACCCAGAGAGAGATTGCCCACGTCAGGTACTAAGTGGTCCCTTAACTCTCCTTCTATGTCTTCCGATGTGATCCTTTAAACAGGGTGGCACAAAGGTCCAGAGCAGTAGCCGACCATTAGGGATATGCCCAGAGAAGGAGATAGGGCACGTGAGAACCGATGCCTGTCCCCAGCTGAGTGCAGGCCTCTTTCCTGGACATGCCTTTCTGTTTTATTTCTTCTCTCTTCCTAGCTGAGCTCCACAGCTGTTCTATATGAACCTCCTCCTTCCTTCTCTCAAGTGAGGAAATTGAAGGGAGAGTGGGAAAAAGAAGATTCCAGTTATGCAGAGATTTGCAAATAAAGTTCTAATCTGCAGATTACAGGACAAAGAACCTTACTTTACACAAGATCTCCTCAAAGCCAGTCTGCTGTCTATGCACCCTGAGATCACCCACAAACACACATCCAGAAGTGGAGGGGAAGCCAATGTTTCAGTGTGATGATGGCAAATAGCCATAATCATCTGCAAAGATTCAATGCAACTTCTAGGCGTTTTGAAAATATCGATAAGCATTTCCTGAGCACTCTCATGCTCCTGACAGTCCACTGGGCACAAGGGAGGGAAGACACAAAAGACATGAGACACAGACCGTTGCCTGGAGGAGCACATAGCGGCCTTTCTGTTGGAAAGAATGCAATGTTATGACACAATTAAGAGGGGAATCAAAGGACGTAGTTAGTTGCATGTTGATTTTAATGCTGCAGGAGGTCAAGACTGAGCTGTTTGCGCTGAAGGGCAAAGAAAGTGGTCATGGAAAATATGACTGGGTCTAGAGACACAGTTATAATTTTAAAAGGCAGTGGAGAGGGGTAGCATTCCTGAGAAGGCGGGACCGAGGATGGCTAGAGCATGGCTGACAGTGGACCAGAGAAGAGACTCTGGCAGGAGGAGATAGTGAGGTGCTAGCGTCCCTGTGCCCTTGGGCCAGACCGCCTCATTCTGCTCGTGGCCCCACCACCTGCTGCCTGTGCTTCCCTTTCCTCTCCACTAGAATAGGGTGGTCATGATGATTATAATAATAAACATTCTAAAAATTATAAGCATCCTACTCTATTTCATAGTGTGGTTTACAACAATCCTTAACAGGATTAAATGAGTTAATATAGGGAAAGACCTTTTAACAAGTACCTGGTTTGATTAAATTGTGGCTGTTATGGTTCAACATTTCTTGAGCTTCTATTGTGTGGCAGGCAGGCACTGTGGTAGGGGTGAAAGAGAAGAGCCTTCCTCTCAAAGACTCCCAGGAAATCGAGGGAGGAAGCCAAGTAATACAATTACATTGCAATTGCATATGATAAGTATACCTCCGAGGAAGACGCAGGGTACTCTAAGACACAAGGCTGGGTTGCCTCTGAGCCTACCTGGAGGCATCCCAGGAAGACGTCTCAGAGGAGGTGATGACCATGGAACCCAATGTGCAAAGAAGTTTCTCAAATGAAGAAGATAAAGAAAGGGCAATGGAGGTCAAGGAACCACCCTGTGCCTGAAGTACCAAACGTTATGGACAGGAGAGAGGGGATTCTAGTGTGAAGAGAACTGAGACTGGAGAATGAGATTGGTGTCTGGGGGGCCTTGGGTGTCAGGCTAAGGAGGTAGGGCTTGGTAGGCCATGGAGAGTAATTAGAGACTTACGAAGGGGAGTGAAGGGGCATGTGGAGGCTGCGTCTGAGGTGAGGTCCCCTCCCTCCCCGGGCCTGGCTCCTCATCTGTAAGGTGAAGGCGGCTGGAAGAGCCAGCACATACTCAGCACTCTGAGAACTGATGAGCACTCACAACTGTGCAGTGGATTCGCCGTTCCCTCTACATCCCCAGTCCTCCATCCTGCCAACAGATTTCCGTAATCACTGGACCACAGCACTACAGAGAGGGCTGGGTTAATAGGTATATCTGAAATACTGTTAAATCATTTATTCAACTAAATGTATACGCCAGCACTGGTGAACAAGGCAGTCGTGCTATCTGCCCTCCCAGAGTTTATGATCTACCTCACTGTGCACAGACAGGGGGAGATGAGGTCCCCATTGAGAAGCCCAGACTCCTGAAAAGAAGACAGGAAGGAACCTTGCGTAGCCCAGTCTGGCTACCACTGTCTTGCAGCCCAGGGAAAGACAGCACCCGTCTCTTCTGGCAGAATGGAAGCTGTGTGTGTGCGGGTGCATGCTAGGGCTGGTTGGGGTGGGGCTTGTGGAACCACACTGTCTTTCATCCTCTCTCACACTTACGTGCTGTGGAAGTCTGTCTCCTTTATCAGCCTTCCCATGAAGAGACATTTTCAAACTCGAAATGGGAGCAGGCCGGGACTGGAGGCTGTGAGGAGTTCCCAGGTGGGATGGACCAGGAACCCCAGAGCAGTCCTAGCCTCCCATGAGATGAGCAGACTAGTGGTGGAGGTTTAGGTAAATTCAAACTCTCTTGTTCCCGGGTTAAACAAACCCTGCTCCACAAAGGCTTCAAAACCAGCTCTCTGGGCATTGTCCCATGTAAAGCAATGCTTTCTTTGTTAAATCTTTTAATCCAGCTGTCTCTCATCTTGCCATTCCCCCAAGTTCCCACAGACTCCCAGGGAGCCCTCTCGCTGTTCTGATGCAGATTTATCCAACTGGTACCAGCTTAGATCCAGGAACAATTGGGAAGTCATAGGCTGGAGTGGCTGACGTCGTTTGCTCAAAGAGAAAGTCTCAATATGGGTAGAGCCTGGTGGCAGAACCTGGTCCAGAGTCTAGGTCGACAGAAACTCCCCGCAGGCTGTTCCTGGGGGCTGCTGATGGAGACACCCAGACCTACCTCAGTTGCTCCGAGATCCTGGCCTGTCAGATCCTAGATCCTTACTTTCCTAACCTTATGACCATGCTCTAGGTGTCTCCAGGGCAATCCTTGCTGGTCCCAGGCTGACATCCTAGTTGGCACCCATGTCCCCCTCCCGCTGCTGCCAGGGCCCTGCACGTGAATCCTAGCTTCAGTATCACCAGCGGAGGATGTGGGCTATATAGACCTAAAAGAGGAACCTGAGGCAAAATTAATGGAGAGTTTATTTGAGGCCGGGCATGGTGTCCCATGCCTGTAATCCCAGCACTTTGCAAGGTTGAGGTGGGTGGATCACTTGAGGTCAGGAGTTTGACACCAGCCTGGCCAACATAGTGAAACTCTGTCTCTACTACAATACAAAAATCAGCTGGGAGTGGTGGCACATGGGTGTAGTCCAGCTACTCGGGAGGCTGAGGTTAGCGGATTGTTTGAGCACAGGAGATTGAGGCTGTAGTGTGCTATGATTGTGCCACTGCACTCCAGCCTGGGTGACAGAGCGAGACTCCATCTCAAAAGAAAAAAATTAGCTGAGTGTAGTGGTTTGTGCCTATTGCTCCAGCTACACAGGAGGCAGAGGTGGGAGGATTAGCTTGAGCTCAGTAATTTGAGGCTGCAGTGAGTTATGATGGTGCCACCACACTCCAGTTCAGGCAACAGCAAGACCCTGTCTCTAAAGAACTCAATTAAATAAATAAAAATAAATGAGAATGTGAGTATTAAAAAAAAAATGAGAAAGGCCACATGGAGGGAACAGAAAGTAGGTCGAGTGGGAATTCACAATTACGTTACTGGGGTTTTGGCGGTGATGATGGTGGTAATTGCACTTTTGTAGTTTTGGTCAAGAGAGGAGTCTAAAACATGTCGCTTGGATCGCACTGTAGAAAAGGCAGAACAACGTGGTAGATCAAAGGACCGTGGGGTCCACCAACTGGATGGGACCACCTCCTCCACCTCTCATCCGGAGCTACCTGGAGCAGGTCGCTGAATTTCTCTAAGTCTCCTTTGCGGTTTCCACCTCCCAATGGTGTTGTAAAGATTAAATAACGCAGTTCGTAGACCGCAATACATCTAGCATCTGGCATTTAGGTATCAGTACGTTAGCTTTTATTATTATTAATAATGTAAAGGAAAGTCATAATGTCCTTTTTTGTACTTTATGTTGAGAATGCAACCCATCCTAAACCTTGCAAGTCTTCGTTGCTGGGAAAGATGGGCCTACTGCTACAGTTGTGAATTACGTTCTTTAGAATTAGTTTTCATGTTTTCTCTGCTAATTTATTTGGTTTGGAAATACAAAACTTCAACCATTCAAGAGAGAAAAGCCCTGAGTGTTTCATTTATCTCAAACCAATTTCTGCTGTCTGCCGTAAGAGACAACCTTGTCTAACCCGCCTTATTTTGTTGTTTTTTTGTTCTGTTTCATTTTGGTTTGCTTTAGGCTTTTAGCAGCCTGAGCCATGGTTTTTAGTTTCTGTCTCTAGTAATAAGTAGAAAAGAAGGATGAGGAAGGGGTTTTACTGGTCCAACCAGAAACAGAAACTAAGAACCCATGATTCTCCCTTGGACACCCTAAAGCTTCCGGGTAGATAGGCACGTACATCCTGGGCCTGCAGGACGGTCTGGTGCCAGGTGTGGCTCCTTCTCAACTCAGTCAGTCTCAGTCTGGGACCCCCTGGCTCTAGACATGTGGATTTTGGTGGTCTTTCTATTTTTTTCTCCTGACAAGACAGCAAATCAGAGGGGCTCAAAGAACTCAAAGCAGTTTTCTATTGTCCGTAATAGGTGGAAATTGGATTAGCAAGAATATGTAAAATGTACACTCCATCTGCTTCTTAAACAAATCCTTTACTGTAATCACTCACAGGCTCTAACACTGATTGATCTTACGTCCTCTGCCTATTCCTCCTCTGGTGGGTGTATTAATGATGAGAGCCTAAAGGCAGCTCCCAAAGAGAAGGCTAGAGACAGGGTGAAGGAGGGGAAGAGAATCTACAAATTGAACCATTAGTCTGAATAATTGAGGGCTGACTCCATTTGAAAATTGACTTTTATAATGGTTTGGCCAGGGCTAGGGCCCAAGAGGCTCCATTCTAGCCTCATGACGATAACTATGGAGACAAAAGCCAGGCCTGCACAGTGCTTTTCTAAATGGAACAGCTGCTGCTACCATTACCCAAAGGAAGGTGTCTCGGGGCCAGTAGCCCCTAAGCAGTCTTTCAACCATATTACTATGAGTAGGGAAAGGCTCTGAGACCAGGACCACATCGTCTGGAAGGAGAATGGCTTCAACCAATTGGAGTTGCCATCACAAGAAAGAACAAGTGAACTGGGCCTCTGGCTTACGGGCCTTGAATTTTGGAGCTTGGGAGGATTTTGCAGCTTCCTTTGTTTTTCTTCAGTCTTACATGAGAGAGTTTCATGGAATTAAGATTAAGGCAGGGATGGTATTTGCCACAGGTAGTGACTTGCCATCTCTGGGCCAGGTTGGCATGGAGCCTCCATTGTGAGTGAACCGTAGGCTGGATCACATTTACTTTGCATTCATGAGGGTAGCAGGTGGGGTCTATCTGCCCACACAAGCTGCAAATTCACTAGCAAAGGAGTGGTTTACTGTACTCCTTTAGCCTGTGGGGTCAACTCATTGACCCAGAAGGGGGCAGTCAGAGGTTTGCAGGAGACAGACTGGGACCCTATATAAGCAGATTTTCCCTGGCAAATAACTGAATCCCTGCACACTTCAGTTTCCTCTTCTATAAAAAAGGGGCAAAAACACTTGCCACTCAGAACTGTTAGGAGGAATATATGTGATCAAAATTCTTACAATGTCTAGCATGACAGCCAATAAACTTGTCTTCCCCTTACATACTGAGTGGTACCCGCATCTGCAATCTCTTGACGGGAGAGACTGTTCCCTTCTGAAGCAGAGTCCTCAGGCAGGAGCTGCTGCTGGCATAAAACCATCTGTTGAATTGTGCTGTTATTGCGTGGAAGGCAAGAGGACTCTTCATGTTTGGAGCCTTTGGGGCTTTCGCCTTGAAGGACACACCTTTGCCTCGGAAAAGGAGCAACTCAAGTATAAGGCAGGTAAAGCCATGGAAAGCAACACAATGTCATGGGGACCTTAGGCTACTCTGAAGACCATACCACGAAAACCGAGATATAAGCTGGTGCTTTCCTCAGTCAGCTGGAGCACCCAGCCAGACAGAGCTCCTAGCCCCCGGCCGCCAAATGAAGAGTGGTCGATTCCTGAAGAGCCTAGAATGGAGAGAGCAACTGTCAGAAGAGGTGATGGAGCATGAGTATGTATACCAGGTTAAGAGTTCGGGCCCTTCAGTCTTACTGACCAACAGGAGAAAATGCTGAAAAGAGACAGTGATTCAGGGCTGGCAGTGAGGAAGTCCCCCACTTTATCAATGTACCTGAATTATCGTTTAGTTCTTCCTGTCTTTGGCTTTTGATAGTTGTGGTCCACAGCGAAGGAAAGGCAGAGGAAATAGAACAGAGGGTGTTCCTGAGAAATATGGGGGAGGAAGTTATTGTCAACCAGTGCCCCTGCCTGCAATTACTGTGGTGTCGGGTCTTCTCAGGCTTCCCAGTGCAGTCCCCACCTCTTATGGTGCGGGCTTGGAGGCACTCAGTTCAGAGTCTCCAAATCCTCCTCCTCCTTGGCCTTGGCCAGGCCCTCAGTCTCCCCAGGGCAGCCAGAGAAGATGAGCTCATTCTCAGAACTCAAGAGGTGGCTCTGACCCTATCTTCCCAGTTATTGCCGAAGTCGAGTGGCTGAAACCAGGCAGGGCATCATACTGGCGCCAGGCCAGCCTTGCATCAGGCAAATCTGCTGACTCATCTCTCTCTTCTAAACAAGCTCTGAGAGCTGGCATGCAGGAAGCGACACTGAGGAGTCTGATGGCGTGGGCCACCTGGCAGGGACTGACCAAGGTGGGGGCGGGGAGCAGCAGCCACCTGCCACCCCAATCCCACATGGCACTAACAGCACCAGGGACAGAAAATATGTGCTTGCCCAAGAATTTCAGGGCCACAAGTAGAAACAAGTATATGATAACCGGGAGGGTTGCAACATAAGAAATAGACTCTGCCTGAGAAAAGTGAATAAGTTGAATAATCTTCAAAAATTATGTTTGGTATTTGGAAAAGCTTAGTGGATTCTTAAAAGCTACACATTCATATTTGCAAATAAAAGACATATAAAGAATAAAACAAAAAAAATGGCCCAAATCTCCTCTCGCCCAACCTCGGATGATTGTGGAAGTAGTTGATTGGATAATACATATGTACAAAATGAAATGTGAAGGCTCCCATCCCCTGACTTATCCCTCTCCTAAATGCACATTTTAAGTGTCTTTTGTTTCTTTCCCATGAGAAAACAATGTATTATATACCTACATTTCCATTTGTCCTTAAACATTTTTAGTGTACCAAAAATCACCTCGGGTTTGCACAACTTCATGGAACACCAACCACAATGTACTTTAGACAGGGGCAATATTCCCGTAGCATGCAATGTGCGTGGTGCCCACAAGAGCCGCCCAGTGTGGTAGGAGTGCTGTTACCACATCAGACTATATCCTTGAGCTCTTTTCAAATCAATAAATACAGATCTATATCATTTTCTTTTAAACATCTGGCTTCATAGATTCTATCATTTGGATGTACCATTATTTCCTCAACCAGTCCCCTATGTATGGACAATTTGTTTCGTTCTTCCTCAGTTACAAGAACACTCCAATTAGCATCCTTGTACAGGTATCTTAGCAAACTCTTGTGAATGTCTATAGAATAAATTCTTACCATTGGAATTCTTAAGTAGATACATCTTAATTTTATAGCTACTGCCTAATTAGTAACTTCATTTTAAAGAACAATTCCAAAGAGCAAAACAGTTTTCCTGAGTTAATTCTTCCCTTGAAGGAAGGTGAAAAGGATTTACCTGGCATTGTAACAGAATCCCCTTATTACCAGAAACAATGTTAATTGTGTATGCATACAGATTGGGTGAATAAGAGAGAGGTGAATTGGATGAGGAAGAATAAGGAAAATTCTTTAGAGTTTACAAAGGGCTGTCGTCTTAACCAAATATGAAGAAAGGTAGACAAAGGGGTTCAAAAGAACTCTTATTCTTTATTACTTGGTTGTTCACTTTAGAAGGATTTTTGTCGTTCATGACTTAGACATGTGCTGCACCTATAGACTCAACCTACCTCAGTGACAGTCACCAAACAGCTCAGAAATGGGAGTTTAACCATGGGCTGTATGCTTTTACTGTGTGTGCTAGATTTTCTCCGCAGCTCCATTATTGAGTGTGTGTTTCACTTACCTGCTGCGGCTCTATAATAAAGCAACATAATCTCTCATCCTTTTATGAGTTGACTGGACTCAGCTGGGTGGTTCTCACTTGGGATATCCCATGTCATTTCAGTCATATGCGGGCTCTTGTTTCAACCGGAACTGCCCAAAGGAATTTGTAATTTTCCCCCAGCCTCCTGTAGCTATTATTTTCCTGAAGCTAGTAGGATGGAGGATTGGCCATTAATCTTAGGGTCACAAGAGACCTACCTAACTCAAACTGACTTAAAGGAAAAGATGAATTTACTGGTTCGGGTAACTTCAGGAATACTTCAGGAATAGCTGTTAAAATGATCTTATTAGGAATTTGTGTCTTTCTATCTCTCAAATTATGTTTTTCCTCTATTAGGTTCTTTCTCCAATAATGTCACCAAGTGCTCCAGGTTTAAGATGAATAACCTTGGGAGAAAGAAAACCTCTTTCCCAGCGACCTCAGCACCATCCTGAAGATTGTATTGGACTGAGTTGGGTCACATGCATGTCTCTGAACAAATCTTCATAGCCAGGAGAAGGAAATGCACTGGCTAAGGCTGGGCATTGGGCCAACCTCTGGGTCTGGGAGGTAGCTTCATCTTCCCCTTATTGTACAAACTGAGATTGAGCATGAACAACTTAGCAAAATGAATGTAGAAGAAGACAGACTGTAGGCAAAGATAAAAGAGGCCTATAAGGTCCTTACCTGGGATTAGTGTGACAATGCTTGGGAACAAGTCACACTGGGGGTGACCCTGTGGTTCAATTGTTTTTTGAATCCTTGGCTGTGATTAGGAGAACACTGTGACTTTTTCACCTTTGACAGTGGTCAGTAGATATGTAGAATCATGGAATCATGCAATGGCTGAGACCTGAGGACCACTGACTCCAATCCTCCGCCCAGTAGTTGCATCGCTTCCACGGCTCCTCTGCAAACGCTCGGTGGCAGGATGTTTGCTCATTGCCTTCAAAACCAATCTCTTCCACTATTAGGCATCTCTATGTGGTTTTAAAGCTGTTATAAAGTAAGTACCAACGCTCTAAAATTGATTCCTACATGTTAGGCACTGGACTAGGTACTTTACATGTCTTATTTTAACTTTTTTTCACAATATTCCTGTGAGAAGAGTTACTGTTATTAACCCTACTTTACAGAAGAAGAAACTAAGAGTAGGAGAAATTAAGTAACTCAGGTATTCTGAGGACAAAAGTACTCATGGTACACCTCTGCATTGTGAAGGTCTGCCACTCTGTAATTGTTACCCATTTATCCTACTTTGGCATTTCAGAGTTATTTGGATAATTCTTCAAATAATTTCAGACAGCTATGACCTATCTCCTAGGGCTTCAGTCTTCTAAGGTAAGCATCCATATAACTTCTTACCTTCTGAATGCAAAGCGGTTTACAGAGATTTCACCAGATGCCCTTCTCTGGACACGCTGAAGTGCCCCTCTTAAAATATGCTTAAAACTCACTCTGGGCTGGGTGTGGTGGCCCACGCCTATAATCCTAGCACTTTGGGAGGCCAAGGCCAATGAATTGCCTAAACTCAGGAGTTCGAGACCAGCCTGGGCAATATGGTGGAACGTGTCTCTACTAAAACACCAAAAAAAAAAAAAAAAAAAAAATTTATTTTGCTGGGTGTGGTGGTGTGCACCTGTAATCCCAGTTACTTGCAAGGCTGAGGCAGGAGAATTGCTGGAACCCAGGAGACGGAGGTTGCAGTGAGCTAAGATCTCAGGCCATTATTGCACTCCAGCCTGGGCAACAGAGCAAGACTCCATCTCAAAACAAAGCAAAACGAAATGAAACAAAAAAACAAAAACAAAACGAAAAAAACCATTGTGTTTCAGAAGACATCTAACCAGTGCAAAATATTATGGGGTGTCTTCACTGAGCACAACTCAGACTGCATTTGATACTTAAGGGATGACATTCCACTCACAACTCAGGCTGAGCTTGGAGCCATCTTCCATCCTAAGGTCTTCATCCAAGTCTGCTGAGTCTCTCCTCGGTTAGAACAGAACAGTTAACTTTTTGAGCCTCTAGGGCAGGACTTTACCTTTATCCTTGTTAAATTTCACCCTGTTCATTTTAGTTTATTGCCCAATTACTGGGAATTTTTACTATACGATTCTATACCTCAGTTATCTCTCCGAGGGTAGGGCATCTTCAAATTTGACAGGCATGTATTTGTCCAGTCAGAGACTTTAAAAAATGGACAAAATAGGAACAAGAATAGAAAATGCCTGTGGAGGCCTTCTTCTGAGCCGCCTTAGTTAACAAATCCCACCAACTAGGCTATCACTCCACCTCCAGTTCTCCTCCACGTCTACAAAGAGTGTACGAGACATTTTGTCAAATGCTGTGACAGACTACTCATAAACTATGTCCAAAGATTTACTACTCTGGTAAAGTATTTCAGGAGGAAGAGATTAGTTTTTATCCTTTTATTCATTCAATTATCTAGTATTTATTGAGCATCGGTACTGCTATTTGTCAGCTGAAAGGCCCTGGGCAAGTTATTTAAATCACTGGTGACTTAATTATCTTATCTGTAAAATGGAGATAATAACCTCCTATACCTTATACAGCTGATGTTGAATTTAAATTAGATAATAAACCTAAGTTACTTAGAATGGTTCCTGGCAGGTGGTAAATGCTCAGTAAATATAAACTGTAAATCCTAATTGAACTAGTTACTGCTCGTTTTTCTCAGTTAACACTAGTTTCCCTCCCTTCCTGGTTCCTGGGTCCAAATCTCCTCCAGTGCGTATATATTTTTAAATTGATACATAATATCTGTACATATTTATGGAATACATGTGATATATTCATACATGCGTACAATGTGTAATGATCAAATCAGGGTCATTAAGATATCCATCACCTTTAAACATGAATCATTTCTTTGTATTGGGAACATTTCAAGTCCTGTCTTCGAGCTATTTTGAAATCTACTGTAAATTCTTATTAATTATATTTGCCCTACTATACTATTAAACTCTAGAACTTTTTTTTTTTTTTTTTTTTTTTTTTTTTTTGAGACAGAGTCCCACTCTGTCACCCAGGCTGGAGTGCAGTGGCACAATCTCAGTTCACTGCAATCTCTACCTCCCAGGCTCAGGTGATCCTCCCACCTCAGCTTCCCAAGTAGCTGGGACTATAGGCACACACCACCGTGCCAAGCTAATTTTTGTAGTTTTTATAGAAACGAGGGTTTCACCATGTTGCCAGGCTGATCTTGAATGCCAGGGCTCAAGCAATCCTCCTGCCTTGGCCTCCCAAAGTGCTGGGAGTATAGGTGCGAGTCAATGTGCTTGGCCTAAAGAACTTATTACTCTGATCTAACTGTACTTTTGTACCCAATAACCAACCTCTCTTCTCCCCGCCCCCAACCTCTGGTAGCCACCACTCTACTCCCCACCTCCATGAGATGAAGGGTTTCTTTCAGCTGTCACACATTTTGGCATCCTTTGGCCTCTCCTTCTGACTGCTCGCATGTGCACCCCTCTCCAGCCCTGTGGGGCTCCCCCAGGATCTTCACCAGTTCACATGAGGAACCAGAGTCTTCTCTTTGCCATCCTCACTTTGGTGATTTGTGGTTTCAGCATCTTGATGGCATTATTTGGGCTTCTCTGCCATCCCTTCTGTCAGGTTTTAAGGCTCTTCCTGGCAGGTGCCTGCAGCCAGCCCCCTGAAGGCTTAGTGACAGCTGCCAGCAGCCGGCGTGCTACAAGGAAGCACTGTGTAATCTGCCTTTGCTGGCCTGGGCCTGTTGTCACCTGGCCCTGGGGTGATTGCAGTGAGATTTCATAAGAGGGAAACATGACTTACTTTCTCTCTCTCTCTCTCTCTCTCTCTCTTTCTCTTTCTCTCTCTCTCTCTCTCTCTCTCTCTCTCTCTCTCTCTCTCTCTCTGGTATTAGCATTGAGTAGGTACTTTCCCCACCTCTTCCCTTGCAAAGTTTTTGCATATAAATGAATTCAGTGTCTGAGCATTTCCCCTCTCCAAATTCCCTAATCCCCAATACACAGACCTTTCTCCAACCATAACAATGTCTGTAATTATATTATCCAAAAAAGAAAAAGGGCGAGGCGCGATGGCTTGTGTATGTAATCCCAGTACTTTGGGAGGCTGAGGCAGGTGGATCACTTAAGCCTAAGAGTTCAAGACCAGCCTGGGCAACATGATGAAACCCTGTCCCTACAAAAAATACAAAAATTAACCAGCTGTGGCAGCATGCCCCTGCGGTCCTAGCTACTTGGGAGGCTGAGGTTGGAGAATTGCTTGAGTCCAGGAGGTCAAGGCTGCAGTGAGCCAAGATCGTGCCACCGCACTCCAGGCTTGGAGACAGAGTGAGAGAGCCTGTCTCTGAAGAAGGAGCAGGAAAAGGAGAAGGAGAGGAAGGAAAAGGAGGAGGAGGAGGAAGAGAAGGAGAGAAAGAGGAAGAGGAAGAAGAAGAGGAAGAAGAAGGAGGAGGAGGAGACTCCTTTTCTCTCCCATCTCCTCACACCTCCATATTTTTAAGGCCACCTCAGGGTCACCATAATGCCCAACTCTAGGAGAAACCATTTGTATGAATGCATGCTAAACGGTGACCCTCTTAAATTGTGCAACACGGCAGCACAGCCCAACTCCCTGTAGCTGGATCATCCTGCCCTCCATCTTGTCTCTTCTTGCAGGATCTTTTTATTTTTTTTATTTTTTGAGACAAGTCTCCCTCTATCGTCAGGCTGGAGTGCAATGGCGCAACCCCAGCTCACTGCCACTTCTGTTTTCTGGTTTCAAGCAATTCTCCTGCCTCAGCCTCCCGAGTAGTTGGGACAACAGGCACGCACCACCATGCCCGGCAAATTTTTTGTACTTTTAGTAGAGATGGGGTTTCACCATGTTGGCCAGGCTGGTCTCGATCTCTTGACCTTGTGATCCACCAGCCACAGTCTCCCAAAGTGCTGGGATTACAAGCGTGAGCCACCGCACCCGGCCACTCTTGCAGGCTCTTAATTCTTGCTAGACGCAAATGTTGCTGGCTTGGAACATCACACCAATGTACAAGATATGGGTAGGTAGTTAAGGGGACAAAAACATCCTCTGCTTCCTGTCTGAAGAAGACAGCACTCAGGAATGCCTAGTGATTGGCATGATGCTTGGGCTGGCAAGAGGGGGCCCAGGGCACCACGGAGGAAAGGCAGCCAGCACTTGCTGAGGCCCCACACCAGTCCAGGCCTGGCCCTGAGCTTTCCCATGCTTTCCCATTTACTCTTCGCTGGGCCCCGTAGAGACGAGGACACAAAGGCTCAGAGAGATTTGGCCTGTCCCCAGAGCTGGTGAGTTGAAGAGGTAGGAGCCAAATCCAGGCCGTGTGGCTCTCACCCCCCACATGACAAAGCTACCCAGGAGGAGGAATGTAGAAAAAACAACAACAGAAATAACTATAAATAGATTGATTATTTTCTTGTCTTTCTCTTTCTTTCCTTCTTTTTTTGTTTTTTCCTTTCTTTTTCATAAAGAAGAGGCAGGGTTTTTTTTGAGACAGAGTCTTGCTCTGTTGCCTGAGCTGAAGTGCAGTGACAAAATCTTGGCTCATTGCAGCCTCCGCCTCCCCAGTTAAGGAATTCTCCTGCTTCAGCCTCCCGAGTAGCTGGGATTACAGGTGCATGCTACCACATCTGGCCAATTTGTTAAAAATTATTTTTAATAGTGAAGGCCCTGAGCAAGTTATTTAAATCACTGGTGCCTTAATTATCTTAACATGGTGGCCAGGCTGGTTTTGAACCTCTGACCTCAAGTGATCTGCTCATCTCAGCCTCCCAAAGTGCTGGGATTACAGACCTGAGCCACAGTGCCTAACTGAAGAGGCAGATTTTTTAAAAAACTTTTTGCGTGTGTGTATTAGGTTCCTAGAGATTCAATAATGAATTATCACAAACTGGGAGGCTGGAAACAGCAATGTGTTCCCTCACACTTCCAGAGGCTAGGAACCGTGAGGGGATACAGTTTCTGTGAAGGACTGTGCTCTCTCTAAAGCCTTCAGGGAAGAATCCTCTTTGCCTCTCACTGGCTTCTGGTGGCTCCAGCAATACTTGGTATTTCTGACCTTGCAGCTGCATGACCAATCTCTGCCTTTGCTGTCACGCGCGGCCTTCTTCCCGGTGTGTGTCCTCATATGTCCTCTCCTTTTCTTGTAGGGGCACCATTGGATTTAGGCCCCTCTCTAATCTAGTATAATCTCATCTTAACTGATGACATCTGCAAATATCCTATGTACAAATAAGGTCACATTTGAGGTTTTGGGTGGTAATGAATTCTGGGGGGACATATTCAACCCACCACACCTTGCTTTCCAATTCTGCTCGGAGCTAGCCCAGGCTTCAGTCTAAAGCCCAGCACTGCCTCACTTTCAGATTTGATTCCTGCAGAAATATTAGCTCAGTAGCAGTTGGTCCCAGTCTACAGATGTGTTCTATAAATTTATAAATTGAGCCACATAGTGGGAAAACATTGTTAAGGGAATGAAGTTCTCTCGGGGCTTGAATTTGTGGAAGTGCTTCTTGGTACCAGCAGCCTTGATCCCTCAGCATGTAGAAACAACAGATAGATGGTCTTTCTTGCCCAGGAGCTAGCCCTTACCCCTGCCATTACGTCTCCAATCTGGACATCCCTGTAATGGTGTGGATGCCAGCCATGTCCCTAAGGTGCCTCATGGTGTGCTTGTGTGGTTCTCATCCTGGAGGAAGATGATGGTGTGAGCATCTTCATTCAGGTCATCGCCAGGCAGGCCCTGAATAGAACATTACAGTGATGAGACCTGTCTTACCATTGTAGGTGGCCTGGATGTCAACTTGGGGTGTACTGACACCCAGGCCAGTGTTCTTGGAGTCCATGCCAGTCTGTCCTTGTCCTGATGCTCCATCTGAACGCCTATGGACTTCTCTACTGCCGTTGAATGCTGAGCACCCTGTGTGCCAACAGTCAGCTCCATCAAACTCCTGCCTCCCTGCACAATGAAGGTACGCACCCACACCCAGCTCTTCACCCACTCCCACTGCTCACTTCTCCTCTTGGGCATTTCCATTTGCCACTCTCGCCACCTCCTGCCTGGGCCTCCAGCGGCTGCCTGTTCATCACACCTGGCCCTCGTGACTTTCCCTAGCCAGTCCCAGGTGAAGATGCCATCAACCGCAGTCCCATGCTGTAGATTCCAGGATAAAAGGGACAATGGAGTGGGCTCAGAGAACTCAGCTCCTTCCCAGCCCAGAAGCCACTGAGCAACAGTGGGTGGAAGCCCCTGGAGACCAGGTAGACCACTCCTCACCCCATCCCGAAGAACAGGAAATGAACTGTGAGGCTCCTAGGCCCAGCCAGGGAAGAATGCTGCACATATGTCTGTGGTGTGGCTGCAGCCACCCAAGTTTCTTTCAGGAGAGGGTGGGGGCAGGGGTGCAGTCAATGCAATCTTCTCATAATCCCCAAGTGTTTTGCTGAAACAAGCAACTGACCTCCAGCCTGAAGGCTCTCTGCATGGCACTTAGTTCCTTCTCCCTGCAGAATCAGCAGCTCTGGAGTCTGCCCAGGCTTTCCTCTTCAGCCACCCACTTTTACTTTTCTCCATGGCACTTCCATCTGCTAATGTTGCATGACTTGTCATGTGCCATAAAACAGATTTGGCAATTAGTTTATTGTCTATCTTTCCACTAGAATATAAGCTCCTAGAAGGTCGGGCCCCTGCCCCAGAGCCAAGAGCAGTGCCTGTCCAAGCTGAAGTGGCACTTAGGCAAAGTCACTGAACGAATGCGTGAGAGGGACGCAGCCCAGTCCTGTGAAATGAGCTGGAAGACACTGATTTCAGAGACAGCCTAATCTTTTTCTCTGTTAACATAAATAACAAACAAGGAGAGTCTGTTTAAAAGAAATCATTTCATCATTAGGTTTGGGATAATTATTATATCATAAATACCTGGGAATAGATCATTGTATAGGGAATATGTATATCATAGCAAGCTACATACATGCTCAGGGAGGTAAAGGAAAATAGATTTTTAAAGAAAAAAAGAGAAAGATTAAATAATGGTTTTAAAGTAATTATCCTTGGCTCCAAAGAGCAACAACAAGGGTGATGCCAGTCTGGGCTTGGTCGGGCATTGGCTGGGCAGATGTCCTTGCAGAAGTCTTTTTTATGTAAGGTCGCAATGGCCTTTGTGCAAAGTTGTGGTTTTCACAGAGTCTTGTGTGACCGTTTTTGTTGTCAAGCATACAGGTATGAGAACTCTCTCTTCGTGGCCTTTCCCAGCTCCGTTTGTCAGGGTTCTTCTTTCTTTCTTTTTTTAACATTAGCGATGCCATTTTGATTTTGACAACTTTCACAACCCTAATTTTTCCTGGAAGGAAACTGGGAGCAGTGTAGAGATTCTGAATAACTCCTCAGACTTGACACTGGAACTGGGTTTTGGATTTTTTCAAGGAACTTGAGACATGCTGCCCATTTGCCCTTCCCACACACTGTCTGAGGGGTGTGACGATGGTCGCAGCAGAAGCTTTGCTCAGATTACACAGCCAAAATTTAAACTCAGATTTGTGTGACTCCAAAACTGCGGCTTTTTAATCATTAGATTGGGGATAACAAATGCATTTCGTTTCAGGAGCCAAGTGCAATTAACTGGGATGTGACTTAGGGCTACCATTTTGAGGAGTCTGAGTCTCCTCAGGTTCAGTAGGCAAGAGCATGTGATTGATCAGCGATGTCTGCCACGGGCATGGGGGGTGGGGGGAAGTGACAGCATTCTGCCATCCCTGCCACCAGGCGATGATGCAATATTAGGCTCCTTATTTTAGACTCTTTCTCCCTCACTGCACTGCTTCTGAGGCCAATAGTCCCATGGTTCCTGTCTCAGCAATGAGAAGTCCATGGCAAAGCTGCCAAGCACTTGTTAAGTTAGAGGTGAGCAGAGCACAATTCCATTAGGAAGAAATGGAAAGACTATACTTTCAGGGATCATTTCTATAGTTTTCGGCTAGAGAATTTTCTCAGCGTGAGGAGCCGCAGAAAGCACAAGGAAGTGCAGCGTTCTCTGTGGCGCGTGAAGCCAGCTCTTGGTGTTACTTCCCTACATTTGCCATTGATGATCGTTCTTCTCTGGTCTCAGAGAGAGTAGAAGGGAGAGAAGATGCAGTCTGAGCGATTCCCGTTTCAACATTAGGAAAGAAGACAGAAAGAAAGAAACCCAATATACGTTTGATCATTCCAGAATCCTTTGCCCATCACGCAGGGCTTAGTATCACCTTTGTGTAGGAAGGACACCAACCAATATGCTAACTGTAGGGGAACAGATAATCCAAAATTATTTATATCTGTCTTTGGAGGCATCACAGGACCTAGGGTGGCAGAGTTACCTTCATAACTGTATTTACTCAGGGTTATGTTATCCTCTCAGAGTTCGCACTGAGAGCAAGGAAGAAGCCCCGCCATGGGCTTTGTGATGGTGGGACTGAAGACTGAAGCTGAAAGAAACATCTGCTGTCAGTGATACATAAAGCAGAGACTCCATTTTGCCCAGAACAGAGCATGAGCTGTGCATAAAAGGCCTGAACACTCCATGGTTGGGGATCCATGAATCAAGTCAGGGAACCCAGAAAGGGTTATTGAGTCGTAAGCTAAGCCCTATAACATGCCTTATATCACACATAATAACAGATATTTAAATGTCTCCCATCAGCCTGGATATGTTTTACTAGGTAATATGGGGTCTGGATGTGGACCTTGAGCTCAAGGAAATGCCCCAGTTCAGGAGACAAGACTAATGTGCCTCTAACCAAGACACAACCTGCTGAAACGCCTCGAAACTTTGTCTGCCTTTGCTCCCCATGAAGCAGCCTATCTTTATACCAAATGCAAGGAATTCCTTGTAATTCCTCTGGTATTTTGTGTTGTTTCGCACCTCCATGCCTTTGCTACTGTTCCCAGACTACCATGCAAATAGCTCTTCAGGGTTTTGATTTTTGTCTGTGCCCCTCACTGGCTATGAGGTCCTGACAAGTTATTTAACTGCCTCTATGCCTCTGTTTCCTCCTCTTAAAGTGGGATGACAACAGTTTTACCTCCTAGGATTGTTGCAAAAATTAAATGAGTTACCACATATTAAAGCACTTAGAAGCACACTCAGCACTTAGAATCACTAGACAAGGGTTAATAAGTAGTGTCATCACTCGTCTTTCAAGACTCAACTTGAACGTTACCTCCACCAAGAAGCTTTGCAAAAATTACCACAAAGTCAAAAGACAAAAGATTACCTGGAAGAGAACTTTGCAATACTTATGACAAGGGACTGACTGGTTTCCTTAATTTATGGGGAACAAGTACAAATCTGTAGGAAGACAACAGTTCAATAGAAAACCGCCCAGCTGTCAGGAACATGCAGTTCACCGAGAAAGAAATACAAGTGGCCAGCAGGCAAAAAAGATGTTCAATTTCACTCATAATTATTCAAGTCAAAGTAGTAACAAGAAGCCATTTTTTTTGCTTATCAGATCGGCAAAAGTTGTAAAGTTTCATGATACCTAGTGTTCGCAAGTATGTGCAAATTAACCATTTGCATATACTCTCGAAGAAAGTATAGATTTCTGCAGCCCTTTCAGCAAACATTTTGGAAATCTTTATCAAAACCAAAAATGCACATTTCCTCAAATACAGCAAATTCTTCTCCTGGTTATTGATATCCTCACAAAAGAATATATGTCAATATATACCATACTATGTTCTAGGGTTCTAAAAGTGTGCCTGGCACACAGCAGGTGCTCAGTAAATAGTTGCTGAATCAATAAATGTGCCGAAATGTTCATTGTGGCAATGTCGGTAAAAGACAAAAACAGAAAAACAACCTAAATGTCCAGCAACAGGGGAGATTTTAAATAAATTTTGCACTCCTACTATGGAGGATTCTGTCACTGTTGCAACCCATATCATATATCTGTTTATTCTGATTTAAGAAGACTTCTTTTGTTGTTGTTTTGTTTTTAAAATTTTTTAGATTGACAAATAACAATTGTACATATTCAGTATAACGATTTCCTTTTATTTGGATAAATTTCCTTTAACGGGATTGCTGGATCATGTGGCAGTTCTATTTGTAGTTTTTTTAAGGAACCTCCATACAGTTCTCCATGGTGGCTGTACTAGTTCACATTCCCACCAGCAATGTACAGGAGTTCTCTTTTCTTTGTATCCTCACCAGCATTTGTTATGTTTTGTCTTTTTGAGAATAGATATCCCACCTGTGGTGAGGTGATGTCTCATTGTGGTTTTAATTTGCATTTCCCGGATGATTAGCATTTTTTGTTGAGCATTTTTGATGTATTTGTTGGCCAATTGTATGTCTTCTTTTGAGAAATGTCTATTCAAATCTTTCGACCATTTTTCAATTTGATGGTTTGTTTTTTTGCTGTTCAGATGTTTGAGTTCCTTGCATATTCTGGATGTTAATCCCCTGTTGGATAAGGATGCACATATTTTCTCACATTCTATAGGCTGTCTTTTCACTCTGTGGATTGTTCCCTTTGCTGTGTAGAAGCTTTTTCGTTTAGTGTAATTCCATTTATTTTTGTTTGTGTTGCTTGTGCTTTTGAGGTCTTATTCATAAAATCTTTTCCCGGACCAATATCCTGAAGCACTTCCTCTGTGTTTCCTTCTAGTAGTTTTATTGTTTCAGGTCTTTGATCTATTTTGGTCTTTGATCTATTTTGATAAGTTAAGAAGACTTCTAACACATAAGGTAAAAACACCTAAAACATCAAAGTGCAGAATAATAAACATTGTACATGATCATCAGTGTAAATAAAAAATATATACATAAAAACATTCAAATATTCTAGTATATGCATTTTTATTTCCTGCAAAGATGACTTAGAAGCTGTTTTTATGCCCTTTGTAAAAAAGAATTGGGGACAGGGAGGTGGTCAAAAACAGAGAACTTTAGATTCATTTTATATTAATAGGTTTCTAATTGAAATTTTTCTTTTTAAAATTTGTTTGGGGGAGTATACATATATTGATTGTATTTTAAAATGCAAATAAACAAATGCATTTTGTTTTCTAGTAGCTGACCAGACTCTCCAAGATCTGCCCCATATACCTCGCTGTCTCCTCTGGCCGTCTCCTGCCTCCTCTGGCCATCTCCTGCCTCTTACTTCTTGCTCTGGCAGTGCTGATGAGCAGGCAGTTCCTACACACCTGCCACCATGGCCGTCTTCCCAGGCCTTTTTCTTGCTGCTTGGCTCTTCTGCTTTCAGTGTTCTCCTTCCTCCACTCTCCCTGTTATTTAAGGCCTTACTCCCATCCTGTATTCCCAAGCTAGTCCAGTGACCACTGCAGCGTCCCCATGATACTTTGCACACTTCTCTCTCCTTACACTCTTGTCTTGGAATTGATGCGTTAGGAAGGTGACAGTTGTAACTGATCCTTAGTGCAGGTCTGCGCTTCACTCATCTTTGTGGTCTGAGCTGTCAGCATGATGCTTCTTATGTAACAGACTTTCAATAAATGTTAGATACATGGATCAGAGAAAAAATATATTATCTAAAAAATTATGGAAAAAAAAGCCACTTTCTTAAACGCTTTGATGGCTGACACTAGTATTCCTCCATAAAATGAACTACTTGGCTGGGCACAATGGCTCACACCTGTAATCCCAGCACTGTGGGAGGCTGAGACAGGCAGATCACTTGAGGTCAGGAGGTAGAGACCAGCCGGGCCAACATGGTGAAACCCTGTCTTTATTAAAAATGCAGAAATCAGCTAGGTGTGGTGGCGGGCACCTGTAATTCCAGCTATTCGGGAGGCTGAGGCAGGAGAATTGCTTGAACCTGGGAGGCAGAGGTTGCAGTGAACCGAGATCATGCCACTACACTCCAACCAGGACAACACAGTGAGATTCTTTCAAAAAAAAAAAAGAAAGAAAAGAAAAAGAAAGAAAGAAACTACTTGCAAAGCTCAGCACTGACTAAAGAGAGCTGTTTCTCCACTAGCAGCCTTTTAGGAGTAATTGATTCCAGCACCAGAAAACTCACCCCTACGTTGAACAGTCTGTTTCTGGGCCTCCCTTCTTCTCTTTCCAAGCCCATCCAGGGCAGCCCTAGCAAAGGAGTGAAGTCTTAGAAGAGAGAAGCGTTCCAGGGTTTATTCATCCATGTACTGACACTTGTTACGTGACAAGCACTGCTCCAGGCAAGGAGGCAGCTCCGGGTCACAAAGAGAACAAGCCTATGTTCTTGCCCTTAAGGGCCTAGTTTTACTGAAAGAGAGTTTGAGGGAAGAAGATGAATTTGAAGTATAAATAGAGATAAAAAAAAATTATGGCCTATTATAGAGCCCTAAGCCTTCAGGTCTCCAAATCAAAACCCAGTTATACCTGATGATTGAAACCCTCACCCAGTGGGAATGCGGGGGGGGGGCAGTGGGGGAGGGTTAGGAGGTTACACGGGAGCTAGCAAATGCTGCTGCAGCGAATCACTGGGAACAGATGGATTTCCAGGGAAGGCAACCACCTGAGAGAGGGAGAGCTGATCAGGATCAAAAGTTTTTATTCCAAAGATGCAAAAATAGTAGAATCAATGAAAGTTTTATGGCTGCCCTTACCGTGTTTTTCTGGCAGTTTCACAGAACTCAGTTCTCCCAGAAAGGGAGAAAACACATGACATATAGATTGAATGAGTAAGGAGGCTGAGGTCCTCAAATACCTGTATTTATGAACAGGTGCTATGGGAGGAGGATGGGTCAAAGATAAGGTGTGGGGGCTGGGGGATTGAGTTGAGAAAGGCCTGCAGAACTGCCTGTCCACTTCCTTGAGCTACTCCCCACCCTACCCCTAGCTCCCTCCTTTCTCCGTTCTGGCCCTGATCTCTGAAGCATGAAGGTCACTGTGGCTTTGGCACCATTAGCCTGAGAGGTTTTAATGACATGGCCCAAGAGTGGTGTGTAAAGCAACAGTGAAAACATGTGCACTGGAGAAATTCCAGTCAGATGGTACCTAATCCCTGCTCTGCCAGTAATCTGCTGCATGACCTTGGGTAGGTAATCCCTCTCTCTGTGGGTTAGACTCAGTATACAACATCTGAGATTCCTTCTGTATGAACATTCTTTATGGAATTCTAAACTTCACATATGTTCTTAGTCTAAGCTTCTAAAAACACTGTAGATTACCCAGAGAAAAGGGTTTGTTGAATGAAGAACTCCAACAAACACATTTTTTACTTCTTACCACGTATTTTGTAAACAATAATTGGAATATCTACCCATAGTATGTAACTTAATCACAAGACATTTATTGAAGGCTTATTGCACATTAAGCAATTGGGTTAATATCCTGGAACTAGGTTGTAGATAGTATTAACTGTTGACACTGTCATGTATACCATCTCCCGTAACCCTCGGTTCTGGAAAGATAGGTATATTCATCCTCATTTACAAAGAGAAAAAACAAAGGCTTCGAGAGATTAGGAAACCTGACCAAGCGCACAGAGTGAGAAAACCTCAGGGCCAAGATTAAAAACCCATGGTAGTCTGACTCCAGAATCTGAATACTTTACTAAGATTTATTGCCTCTTCTGCAGATAATTATAGGTGGCTTCAAAAGAATAAGTAACTGTTACATGAACCAAGCATATCAAGTTTGCTGCTGGTCTAAGCAGTCCTTTCTCCTTCTTCACCAGGTTTATTTTCCAATGCCCTCAGAACTTCCTACCAGCAGCCCCTAACTCAGCTGCTCACCAGATTCCCACTATGCAGCCTCTTGAGGATGGCTGGAAGGCTGACCCACCCAGCAGCCTTCTTTGCCCAAACTCCTTATGCCAGATTAATTTTCTTCATGCGAATTGTTGTGGGAAGGTTTTCACAGTTAGGAAAATAAACCCACATGGCAATATTGTCCAGAATTTGAATGTTACACTTTCCTGAGCTAAAGAAACCTTGCTGAGAGTTCTCCGTGATATTTGTTTTGTAGTTGTTATTTAAACTGAAGGGCTGCTGAACTGCTTGATCAGACATAGAGGTAGATGACACTTTAACTTTCCAGAAGCCAGGTGCCAGGAACCACGGATCTCTTGCTTTGTGGCTGAGGCCTAAAGCTCAGGGTGGAAGAAGAGTCGTAAGTTACCTTAGATGGTCCTGAAGCTGCCGAGCTGTTAGGCCCTGCAGAAGTCCTGGAAGCCAACAGAATTACTTCACAGGGCCAAGAGGTAGGAACAGGAGATTACTACCGTGGGTTTACAAAATGCTGACCTGAGGTCCCAGAACAACATTCTGCTCATAGATATGGAGCAAAGGAAAGGAGCTTATTGACATAAGCCAGTGATGATTACACATCAGTCTTTAACACAATCTCAGTGAGTGCAAAGCAACTCTTGGGAGAAGAAAGAACTGAATGTACAGTTGACCTAGAGGCAGATCTTGCATACTGCTGGCAGTGGAGAGCAACCTAGGTAAGTGTCACCCTAGGATACCTCCAGGAGGGAGGTATCAGGATGTCTATTAGATTTCCCTACCTAGTTAAGAATATCCGCATTCCCACTGCTAGAAAGACCTCAGCCAACTTTCATGTTGCAGATGAGAAAGCTGACAGGCAGCGAGGGGAAATGATCAGCCTAAAGTCACGTGAAGGGGAACTGAAATGCCTTTGCTGACAGCTGTCACAGTGTTCTTTTCCACAGTCTCAGCATTGCACTGGTTCTTACCCTTTGTCCCTGAGACATGGTTTCAGTGTTTTCATTGTTTGTGTATAACTGCAGTGACCTTGGTGGCTGCCAGCATTGCATCCCAGGTGTTCAACCTAACTGCTGGTGGCAGAGCTTGTTATTTCTCCGTTACTTCTCATAGGCAGAGAAGTTGAAGAGCCTTGGGGTTTTGCCGGAAGAAGACTCCGGCAGGGGCCAGGGGAGTGCAGTACATGATATAGATGATCAAATATCTGAAAAAAATGAAAGAGGAGTTGTTAGGCCCACTTGTTATTGCTACAAACACTGGTTCTCAAAGTGTGGTCCAGGAACCAGCAGCATTGGAATTACCTGGGAACTTGTCAGAAATGGAAAATCTTAGGCCTCACTCCAGACGTACTGAATCGGAATCTCCAGAGTGGGGTCCATCAAACTGTTTCAAGCCCCAAAAGGGATTCTGACATGCTAAAATGTGGGGCTCTCTGCCCTAACACAGTTAGAATGAGTGGGTTAAATTGTCAAGAAGACAGATACGCAAGGACTATGTGACAAGGATGGGCCCTCTGGAAGGTGGGGTGACACTAGTTCCAGACGCACAGAATGAACCCCTACAGCCAAGAGAATTCTGACGGGAGCTTCCCTGGAAGGGAAATACTGAAGAGATGACCTCTAGGCTCTCAGAACTCCAAGATCCTATGACAATTTTTACATGATAAATGGGCCAGGAAATATGATTGCTTCCCTGTTCTGGAATGGAAGCACCACAAAAGCAGGCATTTTTGTGGTTATTTTCTTTTTGATCTTGTAACTCCAGTCCCTAGAGCAGGGTAGAGCACTTGGCCCAAATCCAGCCCACAGCCTGCTTTCGCAAGTGACATTTTATCGGAATACGACCATGCTCATTGATGTATTATCTATGGCTCCTTTCACAATCCTGCACTGCAATAGCAGAGCTGAATCATAGTGACTGACCGTATGATCCATGAAACCTAAACTGTGTCCTGTCTGGTCCTTTATGGAAAAAGTTTGACAATCCTTGATCTAGGATATTGCCTAAGTCACAGTAGATGCTCAAGAAACATTTGATGAATGAATGAATCTTTTTCTCTCTTGGCAGAGAGATACAGCGACCTTAGGCTGAGAGAAAACAGAGATACAGAGGATACAGTGTCAAATTTAGGGCTGGTCAGACCTGGCCTTGAGTCCTGGCTTCACCATGTACAAGTGATGTGACCTTATGCAAATTATTTATCTCTCTGTGTGTCATATGCCCATTTGTAAAACAGGGGTAATAATAGTCATTTATGATTAGTCCATGTATGACAACAAATCAATTTACATACTGCACAGAAAGCATGGAGCCTGATGCATGTAACTACTGAATACATGTTCCCCAGTTATTAATAACCTTGAAAAGTCTTTGATGAGAGGGGTTCAGACACGTAGGTCTGGACACAATGGAACAAGAAGTTGATAATCAGAAAGTCTAGGCTGTCCTTGATTTACCACCATGCAAGAGCTCTCCGTAGAAGCAGGAGAAAGGGCAAATTCAGAGATGATTATTAAGCAGCTCAACATTTAAATATGTAGAAAGCAACTAGGCAGCCAATTTACATATGATGATCTTTAAGAGAGTGAATGAAGAGGCAAGATTTCATTGGTTATAGATGTTCAGGTGTTTTCCAGTAGTGAAAACTAGTGATTTATCTACATTTTCTCAAATATTCCCCTGATAACTAACTGCATACATCTGGCTGGGTGTCAGGGCGGGGCAGCCCAAGGTCATGGGAACCCCCAGACGCTACCTGGTCATAGAGGGACTGACCTCGCCCTCTTACCAGCTGACAGTGGAGTTCTCCAAGAGGGGAGTATTTTCTCAAGCAGTGCAAGCATAGCCCCTTTGTGTTAGGTTGTTAGTTTTTCACTCATGTTATTGGTTTCTGGCAGGAACTCCTCACATATCCTAGGTATTCTGGCAGAAGTCTCCAAGCCCTCCAATGCCCCAGGGTAAACCAGAAACAAAACAAATCACAGGCAAGTACAAATCCATACTGGCAGGAGACTGAGTCAGAAACATGTTGCAACTCAGGACTACAAATGCCCATGTTTATAGCTTCCCTGATTCTGAGATTTGGCAAATTACCCCATGTGCCTGTTTCCAGCATATCAACTGTTCTCAGTCACATTGAGGAAAGTGTGGTAATTTCCGGAACTCTTTGGAGTATGTTGGCAAGTGCAATTTCACATGTGAGGAAAAATGCCTGGAAGCTCACTCCTCTCCTTCATTCACAAGTGTCAAGCCCTACCCTATAGCCCTCAGATCACTGATTCCATTAAGAACTGTTCATCTTCAACATGCAGAATTAATTCTGGGTATCTCCAGAGTGTGAGAATCTGCTGTTTCTTCCAGGACACAGAGGTTTAATAAAAAGGAAAACTGGAGAGGTATAACCCAGATTTTTATTTCTTCATAGTTTTGTTTTGTTTTTTTTTTGAAACAGGGTTTCTCCATGTTGGTCAGTCTGGTCTCAAACTCTCAACCTCAGGTGATCCACCCGCCCTGGCCTCCCAAAGTGCTGGGATTACGGGCGTGAGCCACCCGCCTAGCTATTTCTTCATGTTTATACCTTCTTATATATCAGGAGCCAGAACACTGGAATCCTTCTCCTGAAAGTCAATTACCACTTACATGCAGAGAAAAGCATAGGGTTTTCTATCTCCAAAGATCCCACCTAGGTCACTACCCTTTAACCTTTAATCCGAAAGCATCAGCTAATATTCAATAACCTGATTGCAACCTCCCACTAAGCATATTCCAAAATAGTGACAAAATTTGTGTGTCCTACTAGTAACGCAAACATGTTGCTACATCCTTGTAGAAGGCACAACACATGCTCAAAAGGCTTCCATAAACATTTGTTGACCAGTTCCAGATCACATGAAGAAAAATCCTTGAAAAGTGTGGGAGCTGGGCAGGTGGTGGGAAGATGGTAGGAGATTTGAGTGAGAAGGTCTGGAGTGGTTCCAGGTTCCATGCTCATACATGAACTCATAATCTATCTCATTCTTTTTCCATGATGTTTTCTGGCCTCACACAGAGCACACGCTTTTCTCTCAAGCAATTAAACTTTGAGGTATCTTATGCTCACTATTACAGTGAACTAGCCAAACTCATGGGTGACCCTTAAACAAGTCCTGAGTTTCCTGCAATGCAATAACAAAGTGGATGATATTTTTCCAGTAAGGAGAGGCAAGGAAGAGGACTGGCAAGGATTGGCTCCTTCCCTCAATGCTACTCACGCTTGGTCCCTTTTGGACCATCTCAATACAGGTAGGGCCATGGGCATCATTATTCCTCAACAAGAAGGTGGCTTTCGTTCAGGAAGTGGAAGACCACTATGCAAGTCCAATGGGCTTAGTTAACAACACTAATGGATGGAATTGCGAGGTTCTGCTGAGGCCTCATTGTATTATTTTGCACAAAAACCTCAAGAAATCAACAGAGCCTTTCTGTAGATAACACGGTTTAGGACTTCAGGGCTGGTCTCTTCATCTTCCAGGGCTCTGGCTGTCTCCAGGCTGCTAAGGAATAACCACATCCATGAATTTAGATGTTTGGCTCTCCTTAGGTTAACTAAAGTAATTTCTGATCCGGATCTGGTTAGCAGCCCCCATCACTGCCTCAGCCAAGACACCGGCGTCGTTGTTCATGGAGTGGAGCTCTTCCTCCTTGCCTTCCCTTAGTGTCCTAACCCTGGAGCCAACAGGGGCGCACCCACCAGCAGCCCTCCTTGTGGAGCCGCCTCAGGCTCCCTGCTGGCATTCTGGGCTACGGCCTGGAGCTCTCCTCTGTTCCAAAGGTCTCTCATCTTTTCTCCAATGATTTGGTCTTTCCTGTCCCATGCTCACCTCCAACACTTCTCCCAAGTCACTGGGGTAACCCTCTGCTCCTGCCCTCGGCCAAGCATCCTTCTTCCGTTGTCCAACCATCTCCAGCAACACCTCCTCTTTCCTTAGGCTTTCCTACACAGGTGAGAAGAGAGGCAGTGTTTTCTCCCTCCTCTACCCTGGCTAGTCTTTTAGCCTCAACTCCCAAAACACACTTACCTGAACAAAGAGCCAAACCAGCAAAAACAAACAGGTGATGAAATGCGGAAGGAGACATAAGATTGCTGAAAAGGGAAAGGAACGAATCTGTCCCACTTTGTCCCCCACCACGTAAGACTGAGGGGACAGAGAACTCAGTCAACCCTGGGAAGGCAGGAAATAGATGTACAAGTATCTGGAATACTCCTCGCTTAAAACCCACACATTCGTATTCACACACGTTATTTGCCCAGTGAGCAAGATATCACTGTAAAATACAGGTTTTCTTTTTGCCTGACTTCTGTTCCACTTAGCCCTGACCTCTAATTTTTTTATTTTTTTCTCACTACTTTCAACTCATACTACTTTATTTTTAAATTATCCAAATAGGCCACTGAAGTCGTTTCTGAAACTAGATGTGTCTTTTATTTGTTTGTTTGTGTATTTATTTATTTATTTTAAAGAAAAACTCTTGCTATGTTGGCCATGTGGGTCTTGAACTCGTGGCCTCAAGTTGATCCTCCCACCTCTGCCTCCCAAAGTGTTGTGATTACAAACCTGAGCCACCATGTCTGGCCTAAGATGGATCTTACTCACAACTACTCACATATCTTGTTCTGCTCCCATCCATATAGATTAACACAAGTGACCCCCAAACAACCAAGAACACACATAAACAAGCAGCTGGAGGCCCACATCAGCGACCTGCAGGGATAAGAGCTGAATGAGGTGTGTGTCCACAAATAGACTGATGTATTTGTTCAGGAAGCCCAAAGATCAATGTATTGATATACATAGGTCCATTTAGAACAGTGGGTGAGAAGGTTTCTGGCCTGGGTTTTCCAGGAAAGAGAGTGAATGAGGGCAGAGGTGAATGCTGGGCAGGAACGACAGAAGTGGAGGATGAGGGGGATCTAGGACGTATGAGAGATAGGTACGCAGAGCCCCCAGGAGTGTGCTGCTTGGTTGATTTTATGATTCTGGTCTTTAGGTATCTATCTGAATGCTCTTGCCTATCTTATGCTGTGAATCTCCAGAGGACAGGACCGGGCCCACATCCACTGTTGTCCCATGCTTCATCAGGCCCAAAGAGCCTAGTGAGGGGGATTGCAAGGGTGGGCAGCACTGTGCTTACAGGTTTGTTGACTGACTCAATGACTTGAGTCCCAACCTTGAGTGTCTATAAGTGTCCAGTGAATTGCAGAGGAATATTGTAAAATGCACTTTCTCCAGGGCTTTACCGAAACAGAGTTCTTTGCCAGGCTGAAATCGTTTCGGTGTTGGCCTAAGAAAAAAAAGAACACGTGCTCCATGAGCTGTCCACAGCCTCTTTAATCTTAGAATTGCTGTGATGAGACTCCTGGAATTTAAAGATATAATCTGTGTTTTCATTGGTTGTCTCCATGTTTGTTTTCCTCAAAAGCAGAAAGGGTGTAAGCATTATTCATATTTGCATTTCCAGATCTTAGACCCATGCTAAACATCCTGAGTGCTCCAGAAATACCGACTGAGAGAATGATGGGATGAATACACAGGCCTGAAAAATCAAGTCCAGCTCAGCTTCCATTCCCAGCACTGCCTCCCTCAGTATTGTCCCAGGCGAGAGCCAAGCGTCTGATTAACCAGCATTGCAGAGCTCCCTACTCCTGGCTCCTGCGGGCATTTGAGTTTGCAGCCTCTTAGGTAAACAACGCTAGAATAATTCTTATTTTATAGAAGTCCTGTTTCATTTATAAAACTGATATCCAAAAAATGTCACAGACGTTTTTGAAGTCACATTGCTGAGAGGTAGGGCCAATGCTGTTCTTCCAGACCTCGAAGTCTATTTTGGTGACCACTCTTAATTCCTACACCCGTACTAACTGCATGACCATCGCTTCGTTCCTTCAGTGCTCAAGCCGAAGGTTCCTCATCTGTAAGGTGAGAGTAATAAAACCTACTTGAAGTATTTGTGAGATGTAGATGACATACATGAAACATAACCAGATAAATGACAGCTGTACTTTTCAAGAGGCTTACCCTTGAAGGAAAGAAGCACAGAAGAGTCTTCTTACCTAAACCAACTTAGGCGAGAAGTTATATGCACATGGAACCTCCTCCCTGAACTAAAATAATTATCAACACTAGAGAAATGCAACTCAATACCACCCTGAGATACCATCTCACACCAGTCAGAATGGCTACTACAAGAAATCCGAAAATCAAAAGATGCTGGTGAGGCTTCAGAGAAACGGGAATGCTTATACACTGTTGGTGGGGGTGTAAATTAGTTCAGCCATGGTGGAAAGCAGTTTGGATAGTTCTCAAAGAACTAAAAACAGAGCTACCATTCAATCGCACGATCCCATTTCTAGGTATATACCCCAAAGAAAATAAGTTGTTCTACCAAAAAGACACATATACTCACATGTTCACTGCAGCAGTATTCACAATAGCAAAGACATGGAATCAACCTAGGTGCCCATCAATGGTGGACTGGATTTTAAAAATGTGGTACATATACACCATAAGAATATTACGCAGTTACAACAATAATGAAATCATATCCTTTACAGCAACATGGTTGCAGCTGGAGAGCTGGAGACCATTATTCTTTTTTTTTTTTTTTTTTTTGAGACGGAGTTTCGCTCTTGTTACCCAGGCTGGAGTGCAATGGCGCGATCTCGGCTCACCGCAACCTCCGCCTCCTGGGTTCAAGCAATTCTCCTGCCTCAGCCTCCCGAGTAGCTGGGACTACAGGCACGTGCCACCATGCCCAGCTAATTTTGGTATTTTTAGTAGAGACGGGGTTTCACCACGTTGACCAGGATGGTGGAGACCATTATTCTAAACAAATTAATGCAGGAATTGAAAATCAAATATTACATGCTTTTTCTTATAAGTGGGAGCTAAACCTTGGGCACTCGTGAACACAGAGGTGTTAACAACAGACACTAGGGACTACTAAAGAGGGAGGAAGAGAGTGGGGCTGAGGGTTGACATATTAACTATTGGATGTTATGCTCAGTACCTGGGTGATAGGATCAATCGTTTGGGTTGATATCATCATCATCATCACAAAATAGAGGTATTCCATTTTGTGATACAACCACAATCTATTCCTCCATTCAACTATCAATAGGTATTTGGCTTCTCTCCACTTTATAGTTATCATCAATAGGGCAACTACAAGTATTATCTTTTAATGAATTTGGTATTTGCATGTAACAAACCTGTGCATGTACCCCTGAATCTAAAATAAAAGTTGATATTTAAAAAAATTAAAAAATAATGAATTCATTTAAAAAATGATCAAGTCTTCATCCACTCACCCTTTTATTCAGCAAATACATATCAAGGGCCTTCCATGTGGCAGTTGGTACCCAGGGACTGAAAAGCACAGTGGAAAAGTGGGCTTTGAGTCAGGAGACTTAGACACATCCTCCCTCCCTCTTATTTTTGCTAGCTGAGTGAATTTGAGGAAGTTCCTTAACTTCTACAACCCTCAGTTTTCTCATCTGTAAAATGGGAATGATAATACCTATTGCATACAGCTGTGAGGTGTAAACGAGATTTATATTCTGCCCAGGCATAGTGGCTCACACCTGTAATCGCAGCACTTTGGGAACCAGAGACAGGCAGATCTCCTGAGCCCAGGAGTTTGAGACCAGCCTGAGCAACATGGTGAAACCCCCGTCTCAACAAAAAATACGAAAATTAGCTGGGTGTGGCGGCAGGCACCTGTAGTCCCAGCTACTCTGGAGGCTGAAGTGGAAGGATGGCTTGAACCCAGCAAGATGGAGGTGAGGCTGTAGTGAGCCATGATCGTGTCACTGCACTCCTGCCTGGGTGACAGAGAGAAAAATAAAACTATGTACAAAAAGAACCAAGTTCAGTATCTGATACAATGCATGTACCTATAAATACCCACACCTATAATGATGGCTATTATTTCCATCGTTGGTCTACTAAGGGCAGGGCAGTGGGAGCAGCCAGTTCAGCTCAACAGTAGTCACAGCAATTGTTTAGAACTTAGATTAGCAAATTATTTACTGGGGAAAGGGGTGGTATTTTGTCACTGATATTGTTCAGAATTGCCAGTGCATGGTAATAATTAAAAAGCAAACTGACTCTTAGTCCACTTTATTAATGTTTTAAATTCCCCACAGACGGCCAGGCACCGTGACTCATGTCATCACTTTGGGAGGCCAAGATGGGTGGGTCACGAGGTCGAGAGATCGAGACCATCCTGGTCAACATGGTGAAACCCCGTCTCTACTAAAAATACAAAAAAATTAGCTGGGCGTGGTGGCGCGCGCCTGTAGTCCCAGCTACTCGGGAGGCTGAGGCAGGAGAATGGCTTGAACCCAGGCGGCGGAGGTTGCAGTGAGCCGAGATCGCACCACTGCACTCCAACCTGGCGCCTGGTGACAAAGTGAGACTCTGTCTCAAAAAAAAAAAAAAAAAAAAAAAACTTAGCCGGGCATGGTGGCATGTGCCTGTAATTCTAGCTACGTGGGAGGCCACGGCAGGAGAATTGCTTGAACCCAGGAGGTAGAGGTTGCAGTGAGGCGAGATTGTGCCACTGCACTTCAGCTTGGGTGACAGGGTGAGACTTCCTCTAAGTAATAATAATAATTAATAATAATAATAATAATTCCCTGCAGACAATGCACTTCACCTGCCCGGGCCTGAGACAGTCCGCTCCCACCACCAGCCCTGGGCAGGCACTGAATTTCAAATTGGCACCAAAAGGTGACAGTCAGAATTATTTGGCACTGTCATAACCACGTGTATAGTAACACCCTTGGGATTCTGCACATAAAACCAATAGGCTTTGTTAGATAACAGCAAAAGTCTTAATTAATCCAAAAAATATACATTTTTTTCTATTTGAAAGATTTTTTTATTGAAGTATTTTATAAAATACATTTTATAAAAGCACACATATAGTCTAGCCTGCTGAAACTCCACACTCATGTGAGCAGAACTCGGATAAATAAACAGAACATGGCCAGTACCCAAAAGCCCATTCATGCCCACTTCTAGTCACTGCCCATTTCACCTGATTTTGTAAACAGAATTCGTACAGTAAGTGCTCTTTCATGTCTGGCTTCTTTTGCTGAACATCACATTTGTGAGATTCATCCATATTGTGTGTGGTTGTAGATGGTTCATTCTCACTGTTGTTTAGTATTCCATTGTGTGATGAGATCTAGTGCTACATTCAACTATCAATAGGTGTGTGGTTGTCTCCAGCTTGTAGTTATTATCAATAGTGCAACTGCAAGTCTTGTCTTTTGATGAGTGTATGTACAGATTTTTGTGAGGCCTATACCTAGGAGTGACTTTGCTGGGTTACAGGGAACGCACATGTTCAGCTACGGTGCATACTGCCCAACAAATTTCCAAAGTGGCTTTCAAAAGATTTATGTTAAGGATTGCAACACCACTTCCAAACTTCAAAGTCCTTTACATTGATTGAGTCAAGTAACAGGCTTCTGGACATAGGCAAGAAATGGAGGTTTCTGATTAATGAACCAGGAGGCAGAAAACTTTCTAACATTTCAGCTGTCACCTGAACTGAGCACTCCAGGAATCTGCCTGAAAGAACACAGGACTTGATTTCCCAAGACTCTGCTTCAGATCAAATACTAAAAGACTTTCCTCACAAGAAGGTCCTAGCCATTGTCAATGATTAAATTAAAAAACCAAAGAGAACAAGAGAAAGCAAAGAAAGAAAGAGGAGATTTCAAGGAAGGGAAAGAAAGAAATCCAGTCTCCAGAGAAAAGTTATGAAATTCAGAGCCAACACGTGAAAGAAATTTGCAAGCCACAAAAAGTGGAATGATCAACCAAGCCCTTCCTTTTTTTTTTTTTTTTTGTAACCAACCATTTCTTCAAAACCAAAATTCTCAAAGAACTATCCTGAGAATAATAGAAACACTTTAGACAGGACCAGCCATTCTTGTCTCCTTACCTACTCAACTCTCCTCCAAAGCTCTGTTGTGTCTCACTTGCCAAGGACTTTACTGCCAAGAACACAGTTCTCTGTCCTGAGCTTCATATCCATCTGTGCCACTGCCAGTTAGCCTGCCAAGGCTGCCCCTGAAACGCCAGACTTTCAACCACTGCTTCTTGTTGAAATGCAGGCTTCATTTGCCTCATCAACCCCTATTTCCTACAGCTAACCAAACTCAAGTCATATGGCTTCTACGGTCCCTGATCCCTTCCACTGTCAACTTTCACCCAGATGCCTGCAGCAAGGCCCTTATTGTCTCCCTGCCTCCAGGCTGATTTTCCCCAGACCTGCCTTTGCCCACATCCCTAGAGATCTTTGTAAACTGTGCATCTGATTATGTCATCTCTCTATTTAAACACTTGCAAATCTTTCCATGGTTCTAGGTGTGAGTCACCGCACCTAGCCTCCATTAAATAATTCTTTATATATATATATATATATATATATATATATATATATTTTTTTTTTTTTATTGCATTTTAGGTTTTGGGGCACATGTGAAGAACATGCAAGATTTTTGCATAGGTACACACATGGCTCTTAATTGAGGCTGCAGATTAGGAGACGGGAAAGATATAAACACTACTCAGCTTGAAAGACAAATAGATGGTTTAAATATAATGGCTGAGTGTGGTGGCTCATGCCTCTAATCCCAACACTCTGTGAGACCGAGGTAGGCAGGCAGATTGCTTGAGTCCAGGAGTTTGAGACCAGCCTGGGCAAAATAACAAAACCCTGTCTCTACTAAAAATACAAAAAAAAAAAAAAAAAAATTAGCTGGATGTGGTAGTGCTTGCCTATAATCCCAGCTACTCAGGAGGCTGAAGTGGGAGAATCACCTGAGCCTGGGAGGTCGAGGCTGTTGTGAACCAAGATTGAGTCCCTGCACTCCAGCCTGGGCAACCAGCGTGAGACCCTGTCTCAAAAAATATAAATAAATAAAATGGTAAATATATTAACAGAGGTCTATATAAGATACTATGGGAGAACAAAGAAAGAAGAACTAATTTTCCCTGGAAGAGTCAAAGAAGGCATTTGATAGGAGTCTTGAAAGATGACTAAGGTTGGAGAGATCTTTGCTCATCTGGTGCAACCCTTCGTTCAGCTCTCGGCCCGCTTGACAGCATCCCATCACATGTAAGCCCCGCTCTGCCTGAAACACCTGAACCCAAGGCGTGCATCCAGAGGTTGGCTGGGTTGGGGGTGGAGGCAAAAGAAGGAGAGAGATGTAACAGGTGAAGGTACTTGGGAAAGGGCAGGCCAGTTATGGGGCCCGTGCAAGACAACATGAAAGGGTTGGGGTCACACAGAATAAATGAAAGACCCTGGATTTGGGAATCAGTCAGACGTAGATTCAGATGGACAACTAATGATGTGTGTGACCTTACACAAATTATTTAATTTCTCTGAACCTCTGTTTTGTCACATATAAATATGAATTAATAGCTGTATTTCAGAGTTGTGAAGATCAAGGGACAGAGCATATGGAAAAGTACTTGGCACAAAGTAGGCAATTGATAACTGTCAAATCCTCTTCCTTCTATTTTGCCAAAGCCATCCCTGTCACCTTCTTTCCTGAGCTGAGACTCTGACCTTGATCACTCATTGTCCAGGCCCAGTAATAACAGCTAGATTTATTAACTTCTTACTGTGTTCTGTACCCTGGGCTAAGTATCATCTTTTTTCATCCTCACAAAAATTCAATGAAGTTGGAAATCTTTGTTTTACAGATAAGGAAACTGAGGCTCAAAGATGTTAAATAATGAAATTTGCTCATGGTCTTATAGCTAGAAAGTTATAGCACTGGTCTTTAAACCCAAGCTGACATTAAAATCTATGCTATTCATTGTGTTCCTTCTAGGAAAACAGGGATCATTCGGTTGGGTAAACCTTTAATCCACAATCCACATGTATCAACATTTGACCAAAGCTCAAGAATGCCTTGCTTTCAAAAACAAGGCTTTTAAACACCAAAACAAACAAACAAAAAGCAAAACTGCGGGTTGAACAGATGAAAATTCTTAAAAGAAAGATAATTTAAATAAACACTTAAAATAGTAACAGTCATCTCTCGGTCACTGGAGCGTATCACCATTATTCCCAAGCAGCTGAAGGCAACAGTAATAGTAAAACTTGAGATCCAGCATTTCTTCCTTAGGGTTTTCTGATTAAAGAGGCCTGGGATGATGATTATATCTCCCCTCATAATCCTTAAACCCTGGATTCAAGCTATGGAAATCCTGATCATGAAGACTAATATTTGTGTAATACTTATAGTTTAGTAAGGATTAATTAGTAAGTAGATCACTTGCAGGGTATCTGCTGTCACTTACAGCCCTGGGAGATGCATAGGGCCAGGGTTATTTTTATTCTCAGAACAGAAACCTGAGACTCAGAAAAACAAGGTGACTTGCCAAAAGTCAAGGAGAGAATCACAATTTAAACTCCATCTTCTGATCCCTTTTCCAAAGCTCTTTCCACCTCCACCAGCATCTTCATCCAGAGTACAAATTAGAAAGAACTCCTTGGAAGCAAACTTCTAGACTCCTGGGAACTGTATAGATTATGGCAACAAAGACAGAGGATGAACTGAAAGAAGGTAAAAGTAATACTGCTGATAAAAGCAAAAACACCTAGTGTTTAAAAAAAATTGCCTTTTTGAAATATAATTCACATACGATAAAATTCACCCTTTTAAATAGTACAATTTGATGGTTTTTCATATATTCACAGTTTTGCAACCATCACACTATCTAGTTCCATAACATTTCTATCCCCACAGAAAGAAATTACAATCATTGTACTAATTACCCAACGTAGCCCTCCCGCCCACTAATCTACTCTGTTTCTATGGATTTGCCTATTCTAGATAGTTCATATAAACACATTCAATAAGTGGCCTTTTGTGTCTGGCTTCTTTCACTTACATCATACTGTTTTAAAAGTTGATTAACATTGTAGTATGTATCAGTACTTCATTTTCCTTATGGCCAAATAATTGTATGGATATGCCACATTTTATTTATCTATATATCAGTTAATGGAAAATCGGGCTGTTTCTACATTTTGGCCATTATAAATAATGCTGCTGTGGGCATTCAGGTATGTTTTTGTATGAACACATGCTTTCATTTCCCTTTGCTATATGCCCCAAAGTGGAATTGCTGGGTTATACAGTAATTCAATGGTTAGCTTTTTGAGGAATTGGCAGAAAGGAGAGTTCTTTATTCTATGTATCCCCTTATTCTTTACTATTCTATCTATTCTATTTCCAAAGTGATTGTACCATATAACATCCACACCAGTAATATGTGGGTTCCCATTTCTTCACATCTTTCCAACATTAATTATAGCTATTTTATGGGTATAAAGCATTATTCCATTGTGGTTTTGATTTACATTTCTCTGATGGTTAATGATATTGACTTACTTTTCATGTGCTTATTGCCTTTTTGCATATTTTCTTTGAAGAAATGTCTATATCCTTTGCTCATTTAATTAGGTTGTATTTTTATTGTTGAGTTGTAAGAGTTCTTTATATATTCTAGACCTAAGTCCCTTATGAAAAATATGATTTGCAAATTTAGTGAGTCATCGTTTTACTTTTTTAAAAGTGTTATTTTAAGCACCAAAATTTTTAACTTTGATAAATTCCATTTTATTTATTTTTCTTTTGTTGCTTGTACTTTTGATTTCATATCTAAAAACAAATCATCTAAGATCACAAAGGTTACAAATACGTTTTATTCTATTTTATTTTATTTATTTAGTTATTTTATTTATTTATTTATTTATTATTTAGTTATTTAGTTATTTTATTCTAAGACGTTTATACTTTTAGCTCTAACATTAGGTCTATGATCCATTTTTAATTAACTTTTATATGGTGTGAGGTAGGGATCCAACATTTTTTTTTGTATGTGAATATCCAGTTGTCCCAGCATATTTGTTTAAAAAGAATATTTTTCCCCCACCAAATTGGCTTTTCAGCCATGTCAAAATCAATTGACCACAAATGTAAGGGACTTTTTTCTGAACTAGCAATTATATTCCATTAATCTATATGTCTATTCTTATTTTAGTTCCATACTCTCTTCAGTACTACAGCTTTGTAGTAAGTTTTGAAATCAGGAAGTGTGAGTCCTACAACTTTGTTCTTATTTCTCAAGATTGCTTTGACTATTCTGGGTCTCTTGAATTTCATATGAAATTGAGGAATTAACATGTCTATATATATTTTTTAAAAAAGGCAGCTGAAACTTTAAGTGAGATTGCACTGAACCTGAAGATCAATTTTGGGAATATTGCCATCTTAATATTAGCCTTGCAATCCATGAACACAGCACATCTTTCCATTCATTTAAAACTTCTATTACTTTTTTCACATTCATTTAAAACTTCTATTACTTTTTTCAATGATGTTTTGCATTTCTCAGTGAACAACTGTTTCATTAATTTTGTTAAATTTAGTCCTAAGTATTTTATTCTTTTTGATTCTATTATGGATGAAATTGCTTTCTTAATTTCATTTTTGGATTGTTCATTGCTATTGTATAAACATGCAATTGATTTTGGTATATTGATCTTGCATCCTGAAACATTGCTGAACTTAATAGTTCTAATAATTTTTAGTGGGATTCCTTAGGATTTTTTTTATACAGGGTCATGTCATCTGCAAATAAAGATAGTTTTTCTACTTTCTTTTCTGTATACTTTCTCTCTCTTTTGGGTACTGTTTTGCATGTTATATTTTTTCCTGCCTTTTTATTTTCAACCTATTTATGTCTTTGAATCTAAAGTGTATCTCCTCTAGACAGCATATAATTGAACCAAGGATTTTAAAGTCCATTTTGCCAAGTTCCGCTTTTTTGTTGAAGTTTAGTTCATTTACATTTAAGTAATTACTTATAAGGCAGAATTTAATTTGTGCTTTTGTTGTTTATTTTTCCATATACCTTATGTATTTTTGTTCTTTTATAAGTAATTACTTATAAGGCAGAATTTAATTTGTGCTTTTGTTATTTTTCCATATACCTTATGTATTTTGGTTCTTCTATTCTTTCATTACTGATTCTCTGTTTTCTTGTATGTTAAATAGAGATTTTCTAGCATAAAATATTTCTTTGCTGCTGCCATATATTGAGAGAGAGAGAGAGTTATTTTCTTTGTGGTTGGCCTGGAAATAACAAGATCTTAACTTACAGTTTGGATTAACACTCTGCATTTTAATAGCACATTCTCATTTACATTTTTCATTTAATTGCCAGGAAGGAGAAAGTAAGAAATCTGGACTGGAAACTCTATCTTGGCCTGAGGACCTGTTTGGAACAAATCATATATAATGTTCTTCTGGGTGCAAATTGTAGCCATGTGAGAGAGATTCCTTTTTGATTCCCAGGTTACAGGTTTTCCGGGTGATCAAAACACCATTTTGAGAACTTTCTAGTTTTCCATGTGCATTCACATACATCAGCAATTCTCAAAGTCTGGTCTGGGAATATCTGAGCATCACTGAGATGTTTTCAGGTGATCCTTAAGAATAAAACTATTTTTATAATAATACCAAGTTGTTATGTGCCCTTTGTAGCTTTTATTCTCTCATAAGAGTACAGTAGAATTTTCTAGAGTTACATGACACGTGATATCATAACAGAGTGAATGCAGAGGCAGATATGAGAAAGTGCTGTTTCTATTAAGCCAGGCATTCCAGAAATTCACAAAATTATAAAACAATGCCACTCTTTTCTCTAAGTTGTTTTTGAGAATATAGTGATACTTTACGAAATATTTACGTTAACATAGAATGGTTTATTATTGCTAATTTTAAATAAGTTGAATTTTTTAATTTCTTATTTTAATTTATAATATGGCAAATCTTGACAGATATATGCAAACCAAAGCTTGTTTGGGTTCTTGATAAGTTAAGAGTATAAAATGGTCCTGAAGCCAAAAATGTTGATTGCTGCTATCATATTATCTCATTCAACCCTTACAACAGCATTGTGTGAAAAGCAGGACAGATTTTGTCTTCTGATGCTAGGGCTTCTTGAATGAGAAACTGAGGCTATACACCTGAGACTGTACCTATGGGGACTGAGTTTGCTAGAATGGCAATCTATTATTCTGAGGCCAGAGCTCAGCCAGATAACTGCAGTGATACTTCCTGGGAGCTATGACCTCTTAGTGACCTTTGATCCTGTTTACCTCTCCCATGTTCTGGATACTCTCTGCACTTTGGCTTCCATGACACCATGTTCCCAGTTTTGCAAATGGCTCCTCTTCTTCCTCCTGCCCCTTAAATATTGTTATTACTTAAGTTCTTCTTCCCAGCCATCCTTTGGTCTCACTCTATAGACTCCCTGAGTGAGTGAGCTCGTCATTATATATGATGATTCCCAAAGGTGCCTCTCCAACTCAGATCTCTCTCTCTCTCTCTCTCTCTCTCTCTCCCTCTCTCTCTCTCTCTCTCTCTCTCTCTCTCTCTCTCTCTTGAATTCTTAAATTTCAAAGCTAAGTACTGGATGTGTCTACCTGGATATCCCCTAGATGTTTTAAATCCACATGCTCAAAACTCTAATCAGTAGGCATTCCATATACTGTACTAGGTACAGGTAATGTAAAAGTGAATAAAACAGTCCCTGTTCTCAAGGAAACAGCAGTCTGGTGGAGAACATTAGTTTGTCCAAAACCAACTTCTGTATTTTTGGTTCTAGATATTATTATCACCATCTGCACAATTACACAGGACTCCTTTCCTGTCTTTCCATCCAGTGAGTTGCCAAGTCCTATGCATTCTATTTCTGTAACATCTCTCCAGCCTTCTCTTCTCTTCTCTCACTACTGCAACTCCCTCAGATCAAGTTTTCTTAATCTCTCTGGTGAACAACTGCAACAACTTCCTAACCATGCCCTCTGCCTTCTGTCTCATCCCCAACTAATTCATCCTTTTTACTGCTACCTGAGTGACCATTTTATAACTGCAAATCTGCCTACCTTACTATCATGCTTAAAACTCTTCAATGGCCCCTTTTCTCTGGAGAGTAAAATCCAGACTCATTAGCTAGCCTTTTAAGGTTCTCCAGGATATGATCTTGGCTTCATTTTCCATCAGTACTGTGATTGTTACCTCAACCTTTCAAAAGAGATTTCTGATGGCAAGAATGTCCCACCCAGTCACCTGATCATCCTTCCCAGCTCTTAAGTGCCTTCTCCTCTTAAATTTCCCGTGACCTTCCCAAGAAGTCTAGATTATTCCTCTTTTTGGCCTACCACTACATCTTGCACGAGTTTATTTTCACTACGGTACTTAGCACATTGTACTCAATTATAATCTTTTGTTTTTCCAAATATCTCCTCCTCTGGACAGAACTTAGATGGCAGGTACTATGTCTTATTCATGTTGGTATCAACCACCATAGCCCAGTTCATAATGAAGAGTGAGCACTAAATAAATATTATCAGTGTAATGTTGAAGGTCCATAAAATATGGATCACATTCAACCTTCCTCCCATTTTCTAAGTTTAGAATTATCTTCCAATTTTCCATCTAAGCACCCAAGCTGAAAACATGGGTAATTCTATTAATAAAGTTCACTCTCTTTCTCATCCCCTATAGCCTATGAGTTACCAAACCAAACATTCTGCTTCTTTATTCTCTCTCCAATGTCAGCTGCCCTCCATCACCTTCCTTAGGGAAGTTCTTGATCCCTTCCAAATACTGCAGTCACGTTTTCAACCTCAAAAACTGAGACATAAAATTTTTGTGTCACCTCCACATATGAGATATTCTGAGAAGCAGACATAAGTTCAAAAACATTGGGATTCTCAAAATATTTCGACAATTTCCAGGAACACCGTTAGAGAATATTTGAAATCATAATGTCACTAAGAATTCAGGTTGGTTGGTCACTTAGCCTTGGTTTTATGGTTCTTGAGCTTCTATTTTAAGTTTCAGAACTTAAGTTATTAATTATCTAGGTTACAGAAGACAAATGCATGGACATAAATAACTAAAAATACAATATTATAAATACTAAGTAAGTGAGGAAATAATTGAGAAGAGAAATACAGAGGAGAGATGACCTGAGCTAGGCTTTTTTTTTTTTTTCTGTCACCCAGACTGGAGTGCAGTGGCATGATCTTGGTTTACTGCAACCTCTACCTCCCAGGTTCAAGCCTCCTCATAGCTGGGATTATAGGCATGCACCACCATACCCAGCTAATTTTTGTATTTTTAGTAGAGATGAGGTTTCACCATTTTAGCCAGGCTGGTCTCGAACTTCTGACCTCAGGTGATCTGCTTGCCACAGCCTCCCAAAGTGCTGAGATTACAGACATAAGCCCCAGTGCCTGGCAATGACATGAGCTAGGCTTTCAAGGCCACTGTAACCAAGGTGTGTGCCAGCTCATGCCTGAAGCCACCCATATGGAAATATCCCAACTCCAGTCCCCACTGAGGGAACTGGAACCAGCCAAGACTGAGTGATTCAAGGGTGTGGTTCATACCTGGGCAGCCTGAGATCTACAACTTGGACCCACATAAAAAGATAATCTGCATCAACCAGATTCCCTTCTGGAATCTGAAATTGAAAAACCAAAATGGGAGAGCTGGCTGCACAGGCAGATACTAAAACGCTTGCCTCCAGTGTTATCTTAAGGTAATGGTGGGACCAGAGAGTCCAGGGCAAGCGAAAACCATCAGTAAGCCAAGGTCATGAGTAGATAGAACGAGCTGGTCAACAGAGGAGCAAACACTCAAAACAAGTGACAATACCATGAGAAAAAGGCCATTCAACCAAAATGAGAGAGGTGGAGCAGCTAGCCCCTGGATCTGCCTTGGAACTTGATGTCTTTCCGCTCCGGTCTAAATCCAGGTATAGCCTTAGAGCCACTCCTTGAATTTCTTTTCCAGGTGACTGAATGCTATTCCTTGCGAGCGAAGAACTAAGCGAAATGGATTCAACTAGCACAGTAGAGGGAAAGAGAAGTCCGGGAACCCGGGTTAGCATGGATGGCAGCACAAAGATGAAATTCCTCACGGACTCCTCAAGGAAGGATAGGAAGGGGACTATTTTAGGTAGGAGATAAAAGCTACTGGAACACCTTAAATATGTAGGCCAAAGTGGTATTTGGTGAATGAATGAATAAATGAATGCATGTGGATTAAGGCCAAAAAGTAAACAATTTTAAATAACAGGATTGAGACTTTAGACTTGATATCATAGGCAATAGGAAATCATAGCAGTTCGGAACAGGAATGAGGAACCACCAGTATATATTTTTAAAATAATGAATTTTTTGAAAGACATTCCATTTTCCAGTGCTGAAGCTTGCATTGTCCCAGTTCCATAATGATGGAGTGAGCATGCAGGAGTAACGTTTGACAGAGAGAGGAACATGGAAGCAGCCCACTGATAAATGAAACTGCAAATCAGAATGGCCTGAGGGAGGCTTCCATCCAGACAGCCCAGAAGCCGAGAAAGACAGCCAAAGATATCTCGCCAGGCATGCAGCTGTGGGAAATGTTGCAACTCTTTCTGACTGAGTGGAAACAGCTATCAGACCACGTGCAAACTCACGATCAGTTCTAAATAGGCCCATTATGACAAGGGCTGTCAGCCCCCTATGGACTTCCATGTAGCACCCAGATGTCACATGTAGACACACATGTGACAGCTGACTCCTCATTCTCTCAACCAGGCATTTGCAGCAGCTGTCTGTTCACGGCATGTCAACTTGGACACAGATCTCAGCAACTCATTGAATGCCTTGCCAAGATCCACTCATATAACATTAATGAGCAGTGGAGAATCTCCTGACAGTTTCATGAGGGAGAGAGAAGAAGGCCTCCACAGCAAATAATTAAAGGAAAAAAAAGATCTACTAGGCATACATGTTCTGCAAATTCTTCAATTGCTGGACAGCCACCAAGGGTTTCTTTATAACCCATAACACAGCTTAAATAAAGACCCACTCCTCCCCCAGCACAGTTTATAGGACCCATGCTCCTTAAGATAACAATTGAGGCTATAAATAAAGCACCTTGTTGGTTTTGCACACACATAACAATAAGCATAGGGCTTAATAGCTCCCAACGTGGCCCCAGCTGTGTCTCCTTGGCCCCATCACTTTGCTCTCTGGGCTCTGTTTCTCATTCTGCAACACAAGAGGCAGAACTGGATCTGTCTGGGTTAATCCCATCCACCATCCAGCTCTGTTTGGACTCTACACAGTGGAGAGTGGTTTCCACACTAATCAGAGTGGTTTTCCTTCTGCAAAGAACAAAATGGAAGAATTGCGGATGAAGCCACGATATAACCAAGGCCTTTGGACAAGTGGGGGTGGGGAAGCTGGAGGGGAGGGAGTTAGGTCAGGATCTCAGTGGCAGGGAGGGCGAGGTGAGTACTGGCTGCCCCTCCACAGGTTGTGCGGTGATGCAGCCTGCAGAATGCAGAGCGTGGAGGAGAAATGGCTTTGTCTGCGCAGCCGCCCACACTCTGACTGCAGTAAGGGTCACACTGGGCCGGTGATGACTTTTTGATGGAGTGGACGCAGCACCCTGCAGGGGCCAGCAGTCTTCAGAAGAGAAGCGCTCAACAGAAAGCATATCCAGCGTTCCAGTCTGCTCTTCCCTCTTCTGCTTTCTTCTTCTTGCCGCCCCCTCACCCGAGACAGAATCTTGCTCTGTTGCCCAGGCTGGAGTGCAGTGGTGTGATCTCGGCCCACTGCAACCTCTGCCTCCCAGGTTCAAGCAATTCTCCTGCCTCAGCCTTCTGAGTAGCTGGGATTACAGGCACATGCCACCACACCTGGCAAATTTTTGTATTTTTAGTAGAGATGGAGTTTTACTATGTTGGCCAGGCTGGTCTTGAACTCCTGACCCTGTCCGTGATCCACCCACCTCAGCCTTCCAAAGTGCTGGGATTACAGGCGTGAGCCACCATGCCCGGCCTTCTCCTTTCTTTTTCAAAGTGTCTCTTCTGGGTGCCAGTTTTCATTCTAAGCTATCTATAGCGCCTCAGTAAGGGAGAAGGGAGGAAATCCAACAGCCACAGCCACGTGGCCAGTTTCTGTGGGAACACCTATGGATGTATGCTGTTCTGGGCAAGAACAGAACAAAGTCGCTTTTATCTCCTTCTTTCCAAAAGTCTTGTGTGCTTTAGAAGCTGGTTATTATTGCATTATTAAAGCCCCAGTGAGCCGAGGCCAAGGCGAGGATACACTAGAGCTGTCCCAGGCAGCTTCAGCCAGTTCAGACTTCTCTTCCCGTGACCCAGCCTGACTCCTGTTGTCATCCCATCGTATCCCAGTGAGAGGGGAGCAGTGGGGGAGGAGAGAGATGCCAGTCCCTAATTGAAGGTGCCCTGGGCTTCTCACCAAACTGGTCCATCCAGTTCCTAGGAATTATTCTGAGCAGAATCCATTTTGCCAATATTATGTCTCTTAAAGCACCAGCAGCATAAAGTGAGGATAAAACTGTTGCATAAGGAAACCTCTGAAACCAGATTTCCCTGGGCTTCAGCAAGCAGTTTGCTTAGGAGAGGTTGGGAGGACCAAATGTTCAGGTTTGTGTGTGTCATAGCTGGGGCTGGGGACCGGGGACAGCCTGGGGCATTGTTTGCTAAGGGCAGGTTTGCTCCAGTTTGTTACAGATTCCTAGTTACAACACCTGTGAGCTTTGTCATCTGTCCCAACCCCAACCTTCACAGAGGAAGAGAGGAAATCCACAGAGGCAAGGTGACTGGTCCAAGGTTGCACAGTGGATAACCACAGCCTAGACACATGCTGAGCCCATGCGGCGTTCATTCTCCAGGTCCGTAAGCACAGATGCCCTCTAAATGGCAATGCCAGTTTAATACTAGTGTTTGGAAAGACAGGCCCCAAGAAGGCAGGGACTGTATTTTTCCCTGTTCCTTATGGGGCATCCCAGCAAGGTTCAGGCACATTTAGAAACTTTTATGCCTGTGGACAAACCCTGGGAAAAAATGATCAGTGTCACATTCTGTGACCAGCTTCGGCACACTTATTTTCAGGTAATTGTGGAGAAACAGCCCAGCCTAAGAGGGGGCAGCATAACAGAACAGCAGAAAGAATGCCACCATGGATGGTTGTGCAGCCTGTGGGATCCGTAAAAGGCCTGGCTGCGGGGCCCACCAGGGGCTGAAATCCAGCCTGCCCTCCTCTAACTGGGCACTGCCCAGGCAAAATGTGCCTCATCTTTCTGGTCTCAGATCAGATTTACCTTTGAGTACTGGCCCTTCCTCTGCACTTTCCTCTACCTCATTTCTGTCCTATCCTCCAAAAGTTTCCCTTTAAAGAAAAAAAGTCTGTTTTTCTGTTTTACTTTTGAAGCTACAACCACCGAAGTAGTGATGAGCCCTTCATGCCCTGCAGTGTTTGAGGTCATTGAGCACATCTTCAGGCTGCCTATTTCACCTCTGAACGTGGTCTTCCCATAGTGCATCTGGCTACCTCTGTTCACATGCCACTTCTTCCAGGAAGCCTTCCCTTCCCTCCTCCCCTACACATCCCACCCCAGTAAATGAGGGCTATTCCCCCACACCAACCTAGGCTAGGCATGCCCTATGGGAGTTCTGAATATGGTACTGCAAAATGATCTGTTTCTAAGTTCATCTTCCCCTTAGATCTGCCCTGTTCAGTGGGGTAGCCACCAGCTATGTGTGCCTATTGAGCACTTGAACTGTGTCTAGTCTGAACAGAGATGTGTTGTAAATAGAAGATACATACTACATGTGAAAGAGATAATGTAAAAAACCTCAATGATCATTTTTATCTTGCTTGTATGTTGGCATGGTAATATTATAGGCTGGGTTTGGTGGCTCACGTGTGTTATGACAGCACTTTGGGAGGCCTAGGTGTGGGAGGATCACTTGGAATTTGAGACCAGCCTGGGAAACACAGGGAGATCCTGTATCTAAAAAAAATAACCAAAATTAGCTGAGCATCATGGCACGTGCCTATAGTCCTGGCTACTCAGGAGGCTGAGGCAGGGGGATTGCCTGAGCCCAAGAGGTTGAGGCTGCAGTGAACCAAGATCAAGCCACTGCACTCCAGCCTGGGTGACAGAGTGAGACCCTGTCTCAAAAATAAGTAAATAAATATATAAATAAATATTTTTTAAAACTTAAAAAAAGGAGAGAAACAAAAATAAAAAATTAAACAAGATAATATTAGAGACACATTGGGTTAAATTAAATATGTGATTAAAATTAATTTCTTCTATTTCTGTTTTTAATGTGACTATTAGAAAAATTTAAATAACGTGTATGGTTTGTATCATATTTCTATCGGACGTCTGCTTAGACTATAAGCCTCTGGAAGTCAGGGATCATATCTTACTCATCTTTGCACTTCCAGCATCTAATTCAGACACACATTTGGGTTCTAAGACAGCATGTGTAGCAATACAGGTGTCACCTTGTGTTGTCACTTTTGCTGCTCACCTGTTGGTCTCTCCCAGGATGCTTTCCACACCTCGGCACAAACACTGTGTCTCACCTGTCAAGGCTTGGCAAGAGGCAGGTGCAGAATAAATGTTAGAGAATGTAGGTAAAGTAAGTATCTGATCTATTCAGGGAGAAAAAAATTGTGATTATTATTTTTAATAGAGATGGAGTCTTGCTATATTGCCCAGGCTAGTCTCAAACTCCTGACCTCAAGCGATTCCAAAGTGTGGGGATTACAAGCATGACCCACAGTACCTGGCCATCTTTAAAAAAAAATTTATCTTGCCTTAATTGTATTTGGGAAACATAGATGTGATATTGACATCTTACAGATAGAACGAAGTGGCTGTAATACCCTGGATGAGATCTTTTCAAGTTAAAGCAAAGAAAGTGCCAGTACAGCAGGAGATAGGGTGGCTGAGTTCCAAGGCCAGCGGGCTGTTGCAGGAGGGGGAAAATGTCCCACAGACTCAATAATTAGAAAAATGATTCTGGGCTGTGGAAACAAACACAGGAAAAGTTCATAGAATACAGAGACTAATATTCACAACAATATCAATTAACAGCTTATCATACCCTCTTAAGTACTGATCAATCTGATGTGAATTTCAATTGTTAAAAAAGTCTTAATTTTTTTTTCTGAATGTAGAAATAAAATTGGCTCATCGTTTATAAAAAAAAAAAAATAAGGCCTTAATCTCACAGTTATATAGAAATGTTTAAACCAAAAAAAAGTCCTTTGTGATACCACTCCACGTCAAAGAACAATTCAATAATCACTAGTAATGGGTTGGTGCTCGTCCTTCTAGGCTTTTCCTTAATAAAAATTCTTTTCTCTTTCTTTTTTATGTAAAAAGAAGATTATATCCTGAGTATCAACCTGAAACTTACTTTTGAAACATGTGAATATATTGTCAACATTACCTCACATTAGTACCTATCTTCCTTTAGCTGGAGCAAAGCATTCCACTTAGGGGAACACGTCCCTTATTGCTCGACATCAGCAATAAAGACAGATACTTTTTTGCTATTATAAACAGATTGCAACCCACATCCTCAGACATGTCTTTGTAACTTTTGTGTTTCCATAGGAACAAAAATAGTTTCATTACGACCTAATGAAGATAGTGAAGCAGCTCAGAATTGGATCACCTATATTAAAAAAAAAAAAAAAAAAACGAAAACAGTTTGCAGTGGGAAGTGGAGAAAACAGATGGTGAAGATAATGGTAGATATTTGCACTTTGTAAATTTTTATAATAATGAAAGAAAAATCCATTTAGCTTGAATCTCATCCTCTACCTCCATAAGTCTAAAAGTATTTTTTAAAATTTAATTGAAATTAATTTCATCCAAAAATCTCAATTTTAGATTAACCTATGTGAAGTTCAAGAACATTATCTTACCTACGTGCTGGTAAGAACTGCAACTGGATATATCCTTCTGTCTGGCATCCTCTGGGTCAGTTTCCACTTTTCCCTTTTGAGGGACTTACAGTTTCTTTGGTTACACAGGTAACTGTGGTTTGAAATTTTAAACAACAGTGTGTCTTTCATAATTCTCCTGAGAAAGAAAAATTCCAACAGTAAACAACGCCACTGGGGTTTCTCCTCCCCCACCAGTTGCATCAAAATGCTATCCTGGCTTTGTCTTATACTGACAGGGTAGGCCAGTCACTAATCTCTCTGAACACATGTCTCCTAACCTGTAAAATGGTGTTATCTGCTTTGATTCATTACTGTCAAGATTAGAGATAACGTGTGTAAAGGACTAGCACAAAGTACATGTTCTAATAATGGGAGTTATTATTTTCAATGAAAACTACTAGGATTAATAGCCAGAGAAAGAGATGAAAGCAAAAGGTGATAAGGAGAAAAGAAAACCCAACGAACATTTGTAGTAAACTTTAATATTTTTATTGCAGTAACTTTGATTCTTATTTTCCATGGTGCCGAGAAATAACATCTCTTAAAGGAGCACTGTCTGCCAGCTTCTATACTAGGGATTTTACCAATGTTGTCTTAATTCTCACAACAAACTTGTGAGGCAAGTAGTCTCTTCCCATATTATAGATGGAAAACCCAAAACTCAGAATGTGTAGATGGCCTTCTCAGATTCATCGATCTGGTCAGTAGATCGGTAGGTAAACTTGTGTTAAAACTCGAATCGGTTCCACACCTGTGCTTGTCGGTTGCCGGGCTGTGACTGCTGCAGCAGGCCTCGATGCCTTCATGGTTTCTCTCCTGCACGTTTTCCCCACGTGGCCTCACTCTGATCACAAAGGCAGATCCAGGGCCTCCCTCTTCCACTGACAGAAAATTAACGCAAAATGACTTAACGCCCATCAAGGACAAAAGTTGAAAGGAAGACTTTGGCCTCGGGCATGGCTGCAATCAGGGGTTCTATCTTCCCCTCTCTCAGTGCAACTTTCCTCTGAGTTCTGACGCTGGCTTTACTTTCAGAGGTCTGTCTCCTCTGGATGGAAACCTCACAACCCATGACCCCAGGAGTGGAGAGAAGAGCACCCTTTCTTTCTCCCAGGGTCTATATTAACCGTATCAGATCGTAGTGAAAATCCATATGCTTATGTCTCAACCGATCACTGTGATTTGAGGGATGCCATGTCCCGCTGGCCAGGCCTCCATCTCTGGCGCACTCCTGTGACAGGGGATGTAGGGTCAGTCTTAACTGAATCACAAGGACTGATTCCCCATAGAACAGAGCAAAAAGGAAGAGCAAAAGAAGTTCTCAGTAGACCAAAGCCACAGATAGCCTCTACAGAGTTCTTGTTGCTTTTTACTTGGCAGCAACTCTCATAAACCCCGCCTTTCGCCTTAGAAAAGCTCCTACTTTAGCTCCATTGATTGATTTCATAACTGCTTCTTTTTCGCATGCATCTCTTCCATCATTATGTACTAGAGATAGTACATAATGATGTCTAAAAATACCAAGTGGACATGGTATATCCTCTCCTTCTTCCTGCCTGAGTTAGCATAATAGCTCTGTAATTTTCAATGCTTTTGGCTACAATTTACAGAAAACTCTGATCAAAATAGTCCAACAATGAGGAAAATGTCCTTTTACCCACATTAAGAGGTCCCAAGGTAGAGCAGCTCCAGGGTTCACTGACTCGGGTTTCAGGCCCTTTCCATTTTTGCTCTCTGCCATCGTCACTGTGGCAGTGTGTCCTCAGGCGCTTCCCTCAAGGCTACAGGATGGCCACAGCGACCCGAGCACCACCCCTAGAGACAATGGTCAGGGAAGAGCCAGTGAAGCTGGTGAGGGAGAGCAAACCTAATCAAGGCCAGTTCAGAGCATTAAGTGGAAACAAAGTGCAGGGTGGATTAGGGGAGTGGGACCCGGATTCTGAGAGCTCCTTTAAAAGGCTGTTGCAGTAGGGCAGATGTGCAAATATGGAGGCTGAAAAGAGAATGAAAAGCAGGAGACACAGGTGGGGCACATTGCTCTAAGAGGCTGAGTTCTTTGGGAGTCGAAGACTGAACTGACTTCATAAAAAAATCACATTTCAGGCCGGGCACGGTGGCTCACGCCTGTAATCCCAGCACTTTGGGAGGCCGAGGCGGGTGGATCACGAGGTCAAGAGATCGAGACCATCCTGGTCAACATGGTGAAACCCCGTCTCTACTAAAAATACAAAAATTAGCTGGGCATGGTGGCACATGCCTGTAGTCCCAGCTACTCGGGAGGCTGAGGCAGGAGAATTGCT
>PVKV010010527.1:0-13046 GCA_004027835.1 Alouatta palliata | reverse complement strand
TGAGATCGCGCCATTGCACTCCAGCCTAGGTAACAAGAGCGAAACTCCGTCTCAAAAAAAAAAAAAAAAAATCACATTTCAGAATACTTACAAATTTGGTTTTGGTTTTTTTAGTTTTCTTCAAGCTCATATCATAAAACAGACCATTAGGATAAATTGGAAATGGGACCCCAGGACAATCACTCTCTGTATGAGATCTGAACCCACCATGAAAATTTTACTTTTATATTAATTAATTAATTAATTAATTTTTGAGACCGAATTTCACTCTGTTGCCCAGGCTGGAGTGCAGTGGTGCCATCTTGGCTCACTGCAACCTCCACCCCCTGGGCTAAAACGATTCTCCTGCCTCAGCCCCCTGAGTAGCTGAGATTACAGGCACGCACCACCATGCCCAGCAAATTTTTGTATTTTTAGTAGAGATAAGGTTTCACTGTGTTAGACAGGCTGGTCTTGAAGTCCTGACCACAGGTGATCCTCCCACCATGGCCTCCCAAAGTGCTGGGATTATAGGCATAAATCACCACACTTGGCTGAGAACTTTACTTTTAATAAGATGTTCTCTCTTTGGTCACCAGACTGTCTCTAGTATTAGTTGATATGTACAGAACATAAATATTTGTTAGGATGTGACAGTCTAAATGTAGATTCAAATACTATGTTTACATTGCAACAAAGTGAGTTTTTTAGTGACGTCATTTTATGGATTTGACGACTTGGTTTTTCATCGGTGTGATGGCCCATGAAGGATGAGCCGCGGTGGACGGAAGACACAATGACACCCAGTTAGCACCACAGGGTCCTCTCTCCCAGGCAGGTCAATGTAGCAGGACACCTACTCTAGGGCATGCAATTGCAGGTGTCTCTGCTGGAACCTGCCAGTGAAACCACTGACCTGCCCTGGACTAAGCACCTGAGACTTCTTGCTTCTCAGTTTGTCCAGACAACAGCCTCAACTCTGCCCTTGTAGTTGCGTGCCACATGCTGTCGAGAATGTTGAGAGCTGTAGCACTTTCTCTTCCATGGATGAGAGACCTCCCTTTCACCATGAGGTCAATGAAGCTTAACCTCAGGAACTGTCACTTGCATTGGCCCCTTCCAAGGTCGTGGAGGAGTCTTGCCAATGTGTTTACATGGTCACCTGTTTTTGTAAAATGTGCAAAGCTGATATTTTCATTGCAATTTAGATTGCTGCTTCTTTCACTCGGATTCCCACTCCATCACATACCTCTTTGGGTGGGGCGGCATTGGAGGGGGCTGCAGGCACTTCTGGAATGCAGTTAAGGGGAAGATGAATGAGGGACAAGTTTAGTTTGGATTTATGAAGATATATTTGTGTAGGTCACAGCCACCTTTACTCATAGTTATGTTCCTGCCAGCCATTCCAGAGCACAAATGGCTTTCTGAAACATCCCTGTCACCTGCTGTGCTGACGCACCCCCTTTTGGTATCAGATGCAGGGTGAGAGGTCATGGGGAAATAAGAATGTGTCCTTCAGCCCCCAACACCAGTTACAGATAGAAAGTGGAGGAGAAATACAGTCTGAAATGTATCAAGCCGAAGATTGTATATGGAGAATTCTTTCAAACCGCAGATGTGGAAAGTTCTAAGTGGATGATTCACTTCTCACAACACCTCATCAGACTGCAAGTTCTCTCTTATCATAAAGACGCCTGGAAACGTAGTGTATACAATTACAAAAGCATTATCCCCTTTTGCTGTTATTTTGAATGGGAGTTTTGAGAAACAGAGTTTATGAGAATTCCTACGTTTGTAGGGCAGGTACTCTGAGCAGAACGGCAGAGTACATACCCTATAAAACTGTGTACCTACATATATAGAACAGTTCAGATGTGACAGAAACGATAGACGTTTTTTCAAATTTGAATGCAATCATAAAAATTTTCACGACATTCCCAATAACAGGTTGGGAAGCTAAAAGACAATTTTTTAGAAGTATCAGTAATTTTTTTAAAAAACTGATCAGCTATTCCAGAGAAAATGTAAAATTATCTTTCTCTTCTCCTTAGGTAGTGATCTCTCAGAATTATAATGAAGAAGTAATCAAAGAGTTTGCAGCCCAAAGATGTTTTTAAAAAAGAATTTTGGAGTTGTGCCAGGCAGTTAATAAAAATATTTCGTTATTTTTCAGGATTTGTGGTATTTGTGGTATCTATCAACTTTAACGTTTTAAATTTCTTGTGATTCTTCTCTCAATCTAAATAAGTAGGGCAGGCATGGTGACTCAACACTTGTAATCCCAGCACTTTGGGAGGCTGAGTCAGGAGGATTGCTTGAGGCCGGGAGTTCAAGACCAGCCTGGGCAACATAGCAAGACCCTGTCTCTACAAAAAAGAACAAAAAAAGAAAATTAGCAGAGCATGGTGGCGTGTGCCTGTGGACCCAGCTATTTGGGAAGCTGATGTGGGAGGATCCCTTGAATCTCGGGGTTTGAGGCTGCAATGAGCTCTGATTATGGTACTGCACTCCAACCTGGGAGACAGAAGGAGACCCTGTGTTTAAAAAAATAAAATAAAACAAATAAATATTCATATTTGTAGCTAATTGTTAACTTATAATTTTGTTTTTTTCTTTTTCTGGCAGAGGAAACCCCAAATTTAAAAAGCTTCAGGCCCCCCATAAAACCTGGATCCACTGTTGGTCAAGGGAGAAAGGGGAGCAATATTCAAGTTTTCTTAACTGGTGAGTCTGTGTTTCCATAGAAGGTCCCATTGCAAGGAAACAGGAATTAGTCCTTCAGAACTGAAAAGCTGGTCTTTAACCAGGCCAACAAAGGGGTCAGCCTGGAATGGTGGCAGATACTACATTTTGGGTTAATTTTTGTTTTTCCAGCAGAGTGAGAAAATTTGGATGGGTTATTTATCCTTGAAAGTCAGTCTCATCATTGGTAAAATGAGAATTTCTGGTTAGATGAACGGAAAGTTCCCTTTTAGTGCTATGTTCTGATTTTCACAGCTAAATGTTGCCATGTCAAGGTATTCCGTTACTTACCGTGGAGAACACAGAGGAATGACTCATGAATTTTTAATTTGTAAATGACTGCGCTAAGTTTATGAAGCCCTACCATTCTCATAAGTAGGTTAAACATATTCCTCATATATTATTTCACATCATTCAATTATTTAACAAATCCTTTTTTCATAACAGGGGAAAGGTACACTTTGGTGCTCCTTCCTCTAAATAGGAATTCTGCAGAAGTGGAATTCAAAGCAATTAAGCTTCCCCATTGCAACTGTACCACCACCTTCATTTCTGCATGCCTCTGAATTTTTAAGCTACTTTACGATATATGTGATTCTACTTTATCTCCATCAAATTCTTAGAGGGGTAAATGGAGCAGGAATAATAGTATCTATTTAATGGATACGAAAACAGATGAAAAAAAGCTAAATAAGTTTTCTATGAGTTTTAGTTGGCTAGAGACAAAAACAGTTGGAATATGGGTCTTCAGATGCCCACTCCCACTGTGAAGGTCAGCATATAGAAATACACGTCTGGCGTGGAAAGGTGAACACTCATGAAATAGGAACATAGGTGAGAGCATAACGCCCACGCAGGATGAGGACCACATTCATCCACTGCTGGGAACAGATCTGAAATTCATTTTAAATATTAAAAGAAAGGCAACTGAGAGTGGCCAGTCCCTGCAGGTAAACGAAACATGGTCCTGCCTGCTCCTACCACTTCAGTGCACAGCTAAATGTGCTAGCTGAGTGACCAGTAACCACTAGCTAACCCAGAGTCTATGGAGCACAGACAACACGTCGCGGCAAGGATTGGCTGGCTAGTGTCGCCTCAGCCACACTGACCTGTTCTCCAATGAATGTCTGCTATTGGGCAGTTTATTCAGGGTATAGTTAGAGAGGCCACGGGAAGGGGACACATGCACATCCTGCACCTGTGCCCCTCGGTGTGTCCCTGCCTGCACAGGAGGCTGTTCAAATATTGATCAACAGTAGTTTTGTCACAGTAGCTGGAAATGGGAGCTCCCTCTGAAACGTGGGCCCACTTAACAAAAAGGAGCAGTGTTTCTAAGACTTGTCACTTTGAGAATTCAGCTTGGAAGGTAGGACAGCTCACAGGTGTGTGTACAAGATCCTTGGATATAAATTTGGTGACTAGTTGTCTATGCTATTTCATGCCCTTTATCAAAGATAATTTACAACTATGAGAAAGGAGTGGACTAGGAAGACACGACTCCCACTTAATGAACGCTGTCTAAATGCCAGGGTCCGTACAGTGTATATGTCTTGTATACCTCCCTACGGCCCTAAGAGGTCAGTATTAGAATCCCCATTTCCCAGATGAGTAAACCAAGGATCCTAAAGGTTAAGCAATTCACCCGAAGTTACACAGGGAATTGATTCTGATCTGCTCAACCCCTAAGACTCATCTCCAAGGCCCAAATCTGTGAGCTGTGTTTGTGACAACTAACAATTTGTCAGACCCTAGGGGATCTTTGGCCCTCCGAAAGTAAAACCAGTCTGCATTTGTAGGTTGCTCAAATGTTCACAAGTCTGACATTTCACCACAGTCAGGCAGACTCATAAAATATTTTATGCAGCGAAACTGCTGATAAAGGCTAATCTTCTAGATAGGACCCAAAGAACAGACAGTTCATTATTTTTCTAACTGTTCCTTAATGTTAATGAACCTTGGTCAATGTTCCAGCAGTGGCATAAAAAATCTCAGAATTTAAATAAGACTTGGCTCTTTTCCTTGATTAAGATTTGCCATTTAACTTTGTTGTGTTCTACTTTCCTTGTCTATAACACAGGTACAATAACCACGCTGAAGGTATGGTGAGACGATATACTTGGAAGTTCTTAGAACATGTTATTCATTTTATTCAGGTACCTTGGCTTTCAGCTACTATACAGCCATGGCTTGAAATAGACACATACTTGTGCAATAATAGCTGATGTCCATTGACTGTTTACTGTGTCCAGGCACTGTGCTAAGTGCCTGCCGTCACCATTTCATTTCATCCTTTCAACACTGTGGGGTAGGTATTGGTGTTATTCCCATTTTAGAAATGGGAAAATGCAAGGCATGGAGAGGTAAGTGACTCTCCAAGTCACACAGTGGGAAAAGGTGGACTCCAGTGGAATTTCAACCTAGGCGCTTTCCCTTCAGAGCCTGTGCTATTAATTGCTATCTTACACTGCCGCCCATATATAAGAACAGTCATATGTCTCTTAACATTAGGTATCTGAAAAATGTGTAATGAAGCAATTTAGTCCTTGAGCAAACATCATAGAGTGTACTTACACAAAAGTAGATGGTATATATGTTTTTATTCATATATTTTTTCATATGGAAAACCAAATATCCCAGCACAATTGCTGAATATCCATCACTACCCTGCTTGATCTGCAATGCCCATATCAAGTCCCATATATCAGATTTCTACATACACTCCCTTATAATCTTATGGGACCATCATATGTGTGGCCCATCATTGACCAAAACATCGCTATGTGGTACATGACTGTATAATCAAATGACACTGGAAGTCTTATACAAACAATTAGGTTTATTATCAAAAGATAAGCTTTTAGCCTACACACTCCAGCCAGAAGATTCTAATACAAACAAATAACGCACTATGCTGGCACCCTGGAAGAGAGCCTCGTTCTTCCCCGGAACTGATGGGTAACATCTCAGTTCCTGGTGTTTCCTGACCAGTCTCTTCCTACTGCTTCTCCTTAACCACCACCACCCTCCAGCCTTTCCCTTTGCTGAAACTCAGTGACTTTCAGTATCTATGCACACAGCTCCTCCTGCGTGGCTGCCAGGAAACCTTCTCAAACTCGAAGGTTTGCCTGTCTTTCCACTTTGCTTTGGCCCTTAGAACACCCTGAGCTTCCCTCTGTCCCGGGAAGACCCCTTTGCTCCTGGGTCTGTTTCCTGTCATATGCACCTCAAGGGCTGTACTGCGTTTTCATCCTCTTTGTATCATCAGGACTTCACGCTGCCCACATTCAAGTTTCTCAGGTAGTAAGTCTCTAAAAATTGCTGGACAATGGCATCTTGGAGTGAATCCAGGAACAGAAAAAGAACATTCTCGTGAAAAAACAGGTGAAATCTGAACCTGAACAAAATCTGAAGTTTAGTTAGTAGTATTATGCCTACATTAATCTCCTAGTTTTGATAAATGTACCATGATTATGTAAGATGTTAACATTAGAGGAAGCTGGGTGAAGAGTGTATGAAAACATTCTGCATCATCTTTGCGATTTTTCTGTCAATCTGCAATTCTTTTGAAATAAAAAGTTCAAAAGTCAATTAATAGACAGCTTTGTAGCACAGTGGTTATTAAGGTCATCCTTTTGCAGTCAGGCAGACCCACGCCCCTTACTATGTATACTGTGTGATCTGAGGCAAAGCAAAGCATACAGTCTCTCCTCACCTCATAGTTGAATGGCCTGGCACAGTAGAAACATTCACTAATTGGTAGTTGCTTTTATTAAATGTCACATTCATAATAATAAAGTATCGTTACTATAACAATTTAGCACGGATATGGCCTGAACTTTCTTTTTTAAACTTCGCGCACACTGCACACCAGCATTCCACATCTGCCTCTCTGCTCAACAGACACATTCTCAATGTTCGAGGCTCGACTCCGACACTGGAAGTACAGCAGTGAAGAAAACACAAAAATCCCTGCTGTAAACAGCTTACCTTCTAGGGGAAACAGGCAGGCGATAGACATAAAATGTATAATGCAATGGTTCTCAAACTGAGTTCCCAGATCAGCAACATCAGAATCACCTGGGAACTTTTTAGAAATGCAAATTCTTGGGCCTGACCCTACATCTACTGAATCAGAGATCTGGAGGTGGCCTCAGTAGACTGTTTTAATAAGCCTTCTAGGTGATTGCGGTAAGTAGGTTTAAGAATCACTGATACAGTGTCAGTGATAATCACTATTTTGGGGAACCAAAGCAGGAAATGGGTGGAGTGTTGGGGTGAGGAGACACATTGCGGCTTTAAACAGGGTGATCCAAAAAGCCTTACTCCAAAAGTAACGTGTGCTCAAAAACATCAAGATGAGGAAGTGGGCCTCCAAAATATCAAGGGAAGAGCATTTCTGGAGGAGGACTATCAAACGCAAAGGCACTGAGGCGGCGCAGGCCCGAACCGTTCACAGAAGAGCAGCTGTCCTGGGGTGAGCAGGGGAGAAAGCATGAGGAGAGTGGGGAGAGGTCGTGGGGCTCCAGGTTGAGTAGGGACTGGTAAGCCATTGCCCAAGAGTGTCACATAGTCAACCATAGTTCTGCCAAAAACACTACCTTTTCCTGTATGGCTCCAGGCCCTCCTCTACCCCCAGTTCACCCGCCCTGCCTGCCTTTCATGGCTCTAACTAATTCCTTCTCTTCCTCGGGCTTCTCCATCTCTAACTTCCGATAAATAGTTTGACAAACGGTTGGCCTGGTTTTTGCCCTGTTGGACTGCTTGGTCTGAAACAGAAACTCAGTATTTTTCCTCCTTTCTTTCCACTGCCTATTACAATGCCTGTGCATTGTGTCTGCCCCATAAATATTTACTAGACTTCTCTTAAGGTGCCAGGACAGACACCAACACGTATTAGCACTCAGTAAACATGATGAATGCCGCTAATGGTTTTGAAATTTCCTCTGTCGCAGGGCACATAGGTTCCTTCTCAAGGCCAAAGCATTTTGGATTCAGTTGAAGGACTAACCCAGAGTGTGACTTACAACCGGGAGAGGCACTCCCTATTCCCAGCTGCTTTCCCTTTGTGTCTAATGGACTGAATAGTTCTGTTTGGCTGCAGCTCTGAGTATTGGCAAAGAGCGTCACTAATGTACTGCTAACCTCGGGCAAAAATAAACCATGTGGGCAGGTAGCGTGAAAAAAAGGGTATTATGATCAGTCAGAGCTGGGTTTGAATTCAAGCCCAACCACCCACAGGGGCTCTTGCCTTTTTTTTTTTTTCCTAATATTGTAAATCGCTTTAGCAATTGGGATTGAAGCACATGGACCATTTCCCAGTATGAGGCTTTTAAATGCATAAAATGAAGGGCATAAGATCACAGAGCAATTTTTACTGATATATAATAATGTTAAAAGCTATCAGAATATTTATAAAAACTGTGTTATAGTAATATTTCTACCACTTTATTGGTGCATTAATTAACAAGATTTAGAAGCAGGTTTAATAAATACCAAAATGTTGATGTAATACTGAGTGTAAATGATATCAAGATATTTAGAGTGTAAGATATTGTTAGAGGTAGGTGGGAGGAAAAAAGATTATTTTCATCTTGTATCATCCTGAATTCTCTGCAAAGACCCGTTAATAACTCCATGTTATAACTTGGGACAAACTACTTTGCTTCTCTAAATTTCAGTACCCTTACCTGTATAATGATGCTTAACAGATGGCAGCTATTACTATTATTATTTTCAGCACCAGTGGTAGTAGTGAAGGATTCCCCACAAATATTCTGTAACGTACTCTGTGTCACTTCTTGGTTATTACCAGGGTCAGTTCTGTAAGTTGACTCAGTAGGAGGTCATCCTCTTTAGTTAAGGATTTCTGCTCCCCAAATGTCCCGTACTGACCTGAAATTTTGTCTTTAGAGAAGAATGCATACCTTTGGGAATGAAAGACTTTCAACTGCAAGAGACCCCCTAACAAAAAATAAGAACTCCTGACAGTCACCCTAAATCCTGGTTATACCCTTTATAACCAAGTTGGAAAGTGAAATATTTGCTAACCCAGGAGAAAAGGTGGATGGCTTAAAAAAAAAAAAAGGTGATATGTATACTTGGGACAATCTGCCTCCAGTTCACTCTTTTCCCAGAGGACACTTTAAGGAGACTTAATTGTTTGCCAAACAAGATTATATCTAGTCTGTAGTTATGGTCTCAAGGAGGATTTTCCTAAGGTTCATCGGTGTATTTGATTATAATTTGCCTGTGCCTATATAACCCATGTATTCCAGTTCATTGTTCAGCTGATTTCCATCTTAAAATCATATCTTGACTATCTTTATGTGACATTAAGTTGGTTTTCAGCCACTTAAGAGAAAGGTCCTGTCCTGAGGACCAGCCTTCCAGAATTGCTCTTTCCTGGTCCATGCAGTGTCTTCAAGCTCTGTAATGCAGTGTTCCTGAACCTTCAGTGTGCCTCAGAATCACCTGAAGGAACTATTAAAATAGATTGCTGAAGCAACCCACAGAGATTCTCATTCAGATACCTAGGAAGAGGCCTGAAAATTTGCATTTTTAATAAGCTCCCTGGTTTCCTTACCTCTATGGGTCCAGTTTCCTTATTATGAAACCAGGATAATGATACTTTTTTACAGGATTAATAAGCAGATTAGAAAAAGATAAGATATGTAAATATATTCAAAATACTAAGTCGCTAGCAGAAATGTAACAACTGTTAATTACCAAGATGTGACATTGTTGGAGGGAGAAGGGGATAAGTCAGAGAAAGCTTTCTAGAGATGACACCAGAGCAGTCTTGAAGAAGCAATGGAAATTAGTAAAGGAGAAGGAAGTGAAGGGTGTTCCCAGAATAAAAAAACCTTAGCCAAAGGATGTGTGTACAAAAAACAGCTGATTCACAAAGCTGCCAAAAGTACCCTTGGCTAAAGCAAGTGCGTGGATCATATGCACGTACTCAGGGTCTTGATGACAAGGGCCCTTTGTGCCATGCTAAAAAGTTTCACTTCAATTCTGAAGGAGATGGGAACCTTTGATGTTTTTAAAGCAGGTCAGTAACATGAAATAGAGACAAAGGGAGAGGAAGGGCTCTAGGCTGACGCCTAGGTTTCTGTCTTGAGTTTATGTGTATGTGACAATGATGATGAAACCCACCAGGAGAAGTGCCCCAGAAGAAAAACCTGATTGGGGAAGAAGCTAATGGGTTAAATTTTCTATGCCTGATTCAAAGCACCCAGAAGACACCCACATAGAGAGAGCAAAGGGTAGTGAGACATGTGACTCTAGATGTCTTAGAGAAATCTTGAAACCGAAATCCAGAAGACCTCAGCGTATAAGTGGAGTTATATCCACGGGAATAGATGAAATTGCCCGCAGAGGATGTAGTATGAGGGACGCCTTAAGAACAAAACTCTGGAGGACAACATTTAAGAGCAGTTCCCAATGGAGTTGAAGTGAGGGTTCATGACAGAGGGCAGGTCTCCTGTTTACTGCTCTCACAATATCTACACACGGTGAATTCTGGTTTAAATGGACATCAAGGTCAGCTTTGGTCAGTGGTACTCACAAAATCCAACCCAGCCGTTAGGTGTTAGAAGCAAGGCAAGCAATCACCAATAGGCCGTAGACGGGAACATGCTTGCCGGTAATAATTGGGAGGTAAATGTGATCCCCAGCACTACCGCTCCAAATTCCTCAGTTGCCACAATTTCTAGAGAAGGGAGTCCCAAAGCAACTACCCTGATTGCTCATTCTGTAGAGAGGGTCTCTTCTCCATAAATGTTTGCATGAGTGAGATTCCTAGGTTTGTCATAGCTCAGAAATCATCCACAGGAAGAAACACATTGTCAACCTAAGTCATCACAAAACTTAAATGCTGTCCGTCTTCCTCTTCCTTAGGATGAACAAGACACTGACATGGATCCTATTCATGCTGCCAAGGCTATCATCTAGGCTTGGCCCAGCCACCACAAACAAGCAGGATCCCATACCAGGCAGCCCCAGGACACCCGCCGTTGCTAGCACAGGCTTTGGAAACATCTCACCCACAAGGACACATTCAGAAGCAGGCTGTGTGAGCCCAGGGAAGAGTAAGACGAATAATGGCAGAAAACTAGAAGGGAGTCTGGGCTCGTTCTCTGTGGGACAGAACAATGGAGGAGCAACTGGGGCGCTCACAGGGAGAAGGAAACACCCCACCTTCTCGGGTGAGGAGGTTCACGATTAGACCAGAAGGAAACCCAAAGTTTATAAAAATCCAAACCTACAGATGAATTAGGGAGCAATTTCAAAAGTAGTTTTCTTTCCTCTCCTTAAAGAATGAATTTAGGTATGCATTCGTGCATAAAAATACTTTCTCATTTCAGGGAATATATTATGCAAAAGATGAGGCATGCTTGCATCTGGGCCTGCGGATCTCAAGTAATTAACAATCCCTTGTTACCTTCAAACGTAACAGGTTTTCTTAGGAAGAAAACCTGGGCCCTAAATCTTGAGAGAATGTAGCCCCCTATCTTGATTTCACAACAATTGGGGCTAAGGGCTAGAGGCTCAGGAACCTGACTGAGGCTTTGACAGGATTGTCACAGGTTAGGAAAACACAGGAAATGTTTAATCAGAAGGAACGAACACACAGTATACAAAGAGAAATCTGATCTCTAGTCTATCTTTATTATGGCTAAGCAGTGTGGGGAGAACCGAAGTAACTCTAAAAACACCAGACTGTTGAAACAGAACTGTAATGAGGCAAAAGGCCTGCCTCAAGACAAAAATGGGCTGTCCGGCTCTCAGTAAACACCTGTGCCAGCCAGGGACCACGGTATTCAGGTTCTTAAGTACCTCAGGCTGGAACATACTATTCTCACGGGCTGCACCTGTGAACTTTCTAGAGGGATTTGTTCCAGTTTGTAATTACTCCTTGGAATGTGAAGGCTTTAGCTCTGGGCCTGTACATGCCATCTCCCAAGGTAGTGTCCCATGGAAAGAGAAGAGAGAAACAAGCCTGACTAGCTGTGAGCTCTGGAGAGGATGGGAGGGAATGGGATGGGAGCTCAAGCTGCATTCTGCACCCTCCACGCTCATTGCTGGCCCCTGAAGTGACTTGGGTGAGCATGACCACCCATCTGACAATCAAAGGCTGAACTTCAAGGCCCAGGCAAATGGTATGAAACTCTTCTTTAATTTGTGCTATTTTAAAATGCATATTTATCTTCACAGAGGAGAGGATTCCTTTCATGAGGTCCTAGAGGTCCTGCTTACAGAGGTGAAAAAGTGTTTAATTTAATCTCCTCTTAGGAATAGGTGTTGGTTAAATGCTTCTTGGCTGAGTCAGGTGAGAATGCACTTCCGTGGGGTTGGAAGAGTTGCTTAGTAGAAGCAATACAAGGAAACATCACCAACAGACCATAGTGTTAGAAGGGAAAGTGCTTGCTGATGCAGTGTGATAGAAGACCTAAGGACAGAATTCTAGAGGATAACATTTAAGAAAGAGCAATTTCCAGTGGAGTTCAAGTCAAGGTTTTGTATGTTTACCACAGGACATTTTCCCCAGGAAAACCTAGAGAGGTGCACTGCAGAAAAGTACAGCCTCTTGTGTTGCATCAGAAGGTGGTTCTAGTGACCTTCCCTGCTCAGCATCTCCTACCCGCTCTGAGGCCTCCTCTGGGACATCTCCCAAGACCCCGGACACCTTTGAACTCAGTTTGGAAACACAGAATTAATCAATATCACTAAGTGTCTGCTCCTAGCTCCCATTCCCACACACGATTAAGTGGCTGACTTCTCAGCAGAGCCTTGCACACTTCAGCCAATCTGTCAGAGCACATCTGCTGCTCCATGGTGCCTTAGCAAGGCATTGATAGGAGGCTGCAAATTAGCTCTTTAGGAAATCGGCAGCTCCCATCCCAGGACAGGCCCTACCACTGGGTTTCTGGGCATCTGCAGTGTACAAGCCGTAAGTTGGTAAAAGCCTCACTGGACTATGTCCTTGGACTCCCTTTAATATTCATTGTCAGCAAGTGTGAATAATGTCTGAATTATGGAATCACCATTGGACTAAATTAATCTTCTGTAGAATGAATGCATCCTTTGTTTTTTTTTGTTTTTTTTTTTTTGAGATGGCGTTTTAGCTCTTGTTACCCAGGCTGGAGTGCAATGGCGCGATCTCGGCTCACCGCAACCTCTGCCTCCTGGGTTCAAGCAATTCTCCTGCCTCAGCCTCCCGAGTAGCTGGGACTACAGGCACGTGCCACCATGCCCAGCTAATTTTTGTATTTTTAGTAGAGACGGGGTTTCACCATGTTGACCAGGATGGTCTTGATCTCTTG
>PVKV010010526.1:0-75222 GCA_004027835.1 Alouatta palliata | reverse complement strand
AAAAAAAAAAAAAAATTAAAAAAAAAAAAAAAAAAAAAAAGAATACCAGGCTTAGCCAGTATCCATGAAGTATGTTGAGCTCAGACACCTCGTGTTTCCGTTGTCTGGCCTTTCATGCTTGTAGCAAGTGTAAACAAAATATCAGCTCTAACTTAGGTAAAAATTCTAGAGTCACATCTCTGCAGACTCAACAGCACAGCACTGTTCATGCGTCAATCAATTCAACAAATGGTAGCCAGGTCTACTATGTGCCAAGCTCTGTGATGGGGCTAATGTCAGTGGGAAAAAGGATGGAAAGATCCCTAGTGCCTATAGAGCTTACAACCCCATGGGGCAATGCAGACGAGCAAATGGCAGTTCTAGAGTCATCGGTGCTGTAATGTGCACACACTCCCCTGCAAACTGGAGGAAAAGCTACCTAAAGGAAGAGACACTGTGTGCAAAACAGAGGAATAGAGCCGGAGGTAGTCGGGTTCCAGCCACCCTAGGAAGGAGTGCCCTAGCAGAGGTAAGAGCATGTGCAAAGGCTTGAAAGCAAGAGGGTTCAAGCCTTCTGAGAAGGAGCTCGGTGCAGCTGAACTGAAGCACATCCAGCACGAGGTGGGACAGTGAGACAAGAGCCTAGAGGGGTGCATGGGAAGCAGATCTCAAAGGGCCTGAAGATTATCCTGAAGGCAAGCTGGAGTCACTGAAGTGTTTTAAACTGAGAAAAAGGCATATTTGAATTCTAGAACATTTACTGTGATTTCAATGGGCAGAATTTGGTTGAGTGGGAGAGAGGGAAATCAGGTGCAAGACCAGCTGGGAGAATTCTAGATAATTCTAGTAAAAGTGTGCTAAACTAGAAAAGTACAGTGGGGAAGAAACAAGATGGACAAACTCAGAAGCTGTCTGGAATCAACAGTGGACAATGCACCCTTCCCATACTGTATACTTTACGAGGGTTCCTCAAGATGTCACCCTCCCCCAGCCAGATGGTTCACCCAGATGGCTGGGGTTGACCCTGGGCTGTCCCCTGGCATCCTTGCATCTGGGGTAGACTGCCTAGAGCTCATTGCCAATTGCAGATCTTCCCACAGAGTCTCAGCCAGCCTTTGGAGAGCCATCCCTGCTAGGAAACTTCTGGGGCTTCTTGTCTCTTTGTACCAGAACCCCCAGCTCCTAATATTAATAGTTACAGTGAGCATAAAATTTATTGTCCAAACTAGACACTTTGAGAGAAGAGGGATCACTATCATAATTATGCCATGACCTTACGTATTAACCTGGACGGGCTCAGACAAGCCTGGATGTCTGGCCACCCTACCCATAGCAGGAGAGCCACGCACCAAGTGGATTTCACAGTCACGACAATACCCAGTGGAGAATCTCAAGCCCCCTAACTTACATGTAGAATAGTCTCGGACATTGAATCAGACAGACCAGGGTTTGAATCCTGTCTGAGCCACCTACATTTACTTCTTTACTCTGAGCTTTACTTTCCTCACCTATAAAGTATAAATAATGATGGCTACCTTGTCAGAAATTGGGAATAATTTTTACAACAGGATGTTAAAAATTGGACTATTTATTTCTACCTACATTTTAGATAAAGCCCTGAGACAATGTGGACAAATTATTCCCATATTCCCACCCTCAATATTTCTTCCAAGTGAAAGATGAGACCATGTCCACAGAACCTGCAAAGGAAGGGAATGAAGCCAATTCTGCAACCTGTCACTTATCTCCAGACTCAAAGGTCCAGAAGAGTTGAGGCTGGGAATGGTCGGTGTCAGGAGGACAGTGGGGATCAGCTTTCCATGGGGGGGATGGTGTGTGTGCTTCCTCTGCTCTGTAAAGACACCGCTAAGAGAACTGGATAGGGGTCTGCAGAGACCGAGCTCAAGAGGACTGGTGTTGGACACCCCCATATGGAATGTAAGGGCAGTGACCGAGGCAGCAGGACAGAAAGAGTGTGGCCCTGGACAAGGACATGAGCCCTAGGAAGGGAGAGTCAGCCTGGGCCACTGGACATCCTGCAGAGAAGGGCCTGCAGGGGCAAGGTGACCTCAGAGGGCTTAACTTCCAGCTGACCAGGGCTGAAGCCGCAAACTTAAGTGGCTAGTGGTGCACAGAGAATGCACCCATTCCACCATGGCAGGTTCAGTCACTCTTCCCCACAGTGCCTCTCAAGACCCCCACAACAGCCCTCATTGTAGAAAGTCAGCTTTCGATTTGGACATCTGCTTGGCTAGAGACAGTCACACCCAACTATGCTTCGTCTCCTTCCACCGCAAGCCTCCGCCAGCAAGGGGAAGGAAAAGCTGGTCAAGTAGACAAAGCGGACCGTATTCCCGTCCCTGGGTACAGATGGCCAGCCTCAAGCCCAGGGTGAACAGGGAGCAAGAAGTTAAAATTGTGAGAACAGAACATTTTTCTTTTCTGAAATGGAGTGGAATATAACCAGAGGCATGTACGTTATCTGAGAATGAGCACATGCGTAATCGGGCTGGTCTGGGTTTTCTTCCACGGCAAGGGATGAATGAGCACCACAGCTGAGTGGACGGTGGGAAAAAGGAAGAAATCGTCTCATTGCACCCTACGAGTACTGCCTGTCTCATGTGCCAGTTAAGGACCTCGAACACCAGCAGGGGTCTCCCTCGGGGACTGATGGTAGGAATGCATATTACAAATCAAGACCCTTCAGGGAGCCCAGACGTGTTTCGTTCCATTCCTTTGCTGCACCAAGGACTCGATCATATTGTCTGGCAAGGACAGTAAATGCTGTAGAAAAACAAGTGGGCATTGTTTTATAATGGGCCCTTCTGCCTTCTATGAGGCTACTTGACACTTCTTTGCCTTTGTCTCCCTATGAGGCAGAAAACACGTCTGTGAGTCCATCACCCCATCCCAGCTGTGTCCGCTGAAAAGGAATCCACTGTCTTGGGCATTCTCCCTGCAGTGGCCCCTCTCCTTTCCTGCTCTCGCCATCCTCTGCTTAAGCAGTGTGGCGCCCAGCAGTCCTGTTTACAGCTAATTAGATTAGGAGTGTGTTCATCTGGAAAGATATTTGCAGTTCAATAAAGACAGTATGAAGACTCTCTCATGGTTCCACAGAAACAAAGGGTTCTGAGTGACATTCCGACCTGTGGGCTCCTTTTCTCCTTAAACAACCTGAGCTTCTCTCCGAAACATCTAAACCTCAGTAGTCAGCTTCAAATCGACCTACTCAAGCCACAAGAAAGACCTCAACTTAGAAAGATGTCAAAGGAGACGAAGAGCAATCGGAAAACATTTTCATGCTGGTTTTGGTTTTCTTCTTTTTTTCTTTCAAGGGAAAAAAACAATCGCTGCTTGAGTTATTTGTTGAAAAAGAAGGGGAGGTGGAAAGATCATTGAGGCCAGCAAGGGATGCTGCCCTCCTGCCTCTTCCCGCATCTGTTCAAAAATTATTTCCAAAATATTAAATGCTGCATTTCACTGAAGTAGAATTGCATGATGGTTTGGGGGAGGGGAGTGAGGAGAGAGAAGCGATTCTGAAATACAATTTCCCAAATGTTTATTTTGCTAGCTAAGGCTGTTGCCTATCCTATTATAAAATCTTAGCACGACCCCTGGCAGGCTGCTGTCTGTAGGGTAAGTAGACTCAGATTGAATTTCGTGCTGTGTCAAGGACAAAATGAATCCTTAATCTAGCGGCCGAAAATGCATATTCACTGGAGAGCAAAGCGGCTCCCATCTCTCAAGCTTATACGCACTTCATTTCTCCCTTTGAGATGATTTTGTATAGCAGGTTTGGCTACTCTATTAACCCACAAACAGCACAGGCAGTATCGAAGCTCTCACCCTGCTCTCACTCACCCGCCCTGCTTCCCGCTCTCTGGATTTATCTGTGCACATAAAGCTTCCCTTAAGCACAGAGGAAGATTTTCACAATGCATACAAAATATGGAAATTCTATCTGAGTTACCTGCATGTCAACTCCAGAAATATCTAAGCGTTATACTGCCTTCTTATTATTTTTTAAGATGAAGAAAAGCTATTGTTTAGTAAAACTGGACAAAATTATATCTTCTGCTCCTCAGCCATCTTGCTGGCTAGCAGATTAAAGATGCTAGGTGATGAGGAGACAAACCTCAATCCTAGTTACTTCTCATTGATTCTGTCAGAAAAAGAGAGTTGTATTCACCATGGTGAATTCTTCTCTCCAGCAGCAATCAGGCCACAAGAGACAGAATGCTCTTCTGTTCTTTTTCCCTGTTCATGAACAGGCCAGATGGGTCATTCTTGAATTATTCTGATCAACTCGACGCCCTTCTCTCCCTACTCAAGGTGAGAGTCCAGGTCTCTCACCCGCCAGCTATGCAGGGTGCACTCCCAGGCTCACTGTTCTGAAGATATCCATCATCCTGGCCCTGCTGCCTTCTGAGAGAGGTAAAAAGCCAAATACCAGTTGTTATGAAAACTGCAAGAGGAAATTATTTTAAGCTTCATACTTCTGAAAAGCATTTATAATTACTCAGCCCACATACCTGCTCTGCCAGCACATGAAATAAAGACTTCTATATTGGGAGGCAGCATGAGTCAGGCAATGCCAGTGCTATCCAGCCTGCTGCAACTAGAGGACAATCTCTTGCCCCCTGGTCAATTACATCTGTCACCTGCTTCACTCTCCCCCACATTCCTTAGCCATCAAATGGAGCTCATGAAATTCCTCATCACAGGGGAGACGCCTAGAATCTCAAGTTCATTGGGATGTGAAAAGAGAAAATGCCATCATTTAAAAATAATGTTGGGTGGTTGGAATTGATCATCATACACTGTTCATTCATTTTTTTTTTTTTCAACTAATTCCTTCCATGCAACTCCTTAGGAGGAGTGGGAGTAGGCCGAGATTGTCCAGCCCAGCTCTAGTCAAATGGCTAGGGGGCAAGACTGGCTTCTGTATGATTTCCTGGGAATTTCCCACTCAAGGCAATAGTTGGGAGTTTGGGCAGAGTGATGAACTAAACCACAGTTCCTGGAGGAATATAAAGAAGAGCATGCATGAAGTACAAATGCCAAAGATTCCAGAGGCAGAAATTGAGGATAGCATTACTAAGCCTGACTGCTAAAGAGCTCAAAGGAAAGTGGAGCAGAAAGCGGCAAAGAGGTCATGGTCTCCTGTTGGTAACATATATTTGAGAGTCAACAAGAATGAGTGGATGCATCAGCTCTTCTTAGTAGGGCAGGATATGGGCTCAGCTGTGGTCACAGAGTCCCAAATTTGGTGACTTAAGAGAGAAGTGAGTTTCCCTTTTATGTAGTAATCCAGAGGGAAGCAGTCCAAGGCTGGAGGAAAGTTAGGTCATCCTCAACATGCAGCTTCCATCCCAGGGTCTGAGATAGCTGTCCCTACTCCTGCCACCTGTCACCTGGAGGGAATGAAAAAGACCAAGGGAAGGCACACTCATCCCTGGAAAGAAGTTGGCATGATGGTGGGAAATATCAATTCTTTCTCACACCCCATTGCCCAAAACTTAGTCACATGGCCATACCAGGCTGCAACAGAGACTGAGAAGTGCAGTCTCCGGCTAGGCAGCCCCATGCCCAACTTTCACTGCTCTATTATGTAAAGACAGAGAAATAGATAAAGGTGGATAACTGGGGCTCCGGAGGTGACAAGTACCAGCTTAGCCTCAAAGAATTTAAAGTCTAGTTGGGAAGATAAACAAATAAGCTCACAATAATAATAATGTAAAGCAAATATTACTCTTTGCTTACCAAATACCAAGTATCATATTTAGCATTATCTTATTTAATACTTGCAATGGTCTGAATGTTGGTGTCCCCCCAGAATTCATATGTTGGAACTAATACTCACTGTTAGTATGAAGAAGTGGCGCCAATGAAAAGGGATGAAGTCATCAGGACTCCATCTTCATGACTGGGATTCGTGCTCTTGTAAGAGAGCTCCCTTACCCCCATGTGAGAATGCAGCAACAAGGCACCATTTACGAAGCAAGGGCCTTCACTAGATCCAAATTTGCCAGCACCTTGATCTTGAACTTCCCAGCCTCTGGAACTGTGAACAATAAATTTCTGTTGTTTATAAATTACACTATAAGGTGTCTTGCTATAGCAGAATATAAACTGAAGAAATATAGCAGAATATGGAACATAGCAGGAAATGGACTAAGACAATACAAAAGTGACTCTGTTATGTGTTCTATAGGTAAAGAAACCGAGACATAGCTTTAGCTAACTGACCCAAGGTTACATATGGAGCCCAGATACAAACTGAGTCTGTTGGATCCTAGAGTAGAAGTCAGAAAACTATGGCCCTTGGGCCAAACACTGCCCTTCCTGTTTTTGTAAACTAAGTTTCACTGGAACACAGCGATGCCCATTCATGTACATATTATCTATGACAACAGCAGAACGGACCAAATGGCCTGCAAACAAACCTGAAATATTTACTGTCTAGTCCTTTACAGAAAATGTTTGCCAGCCCCTGCCCTAGTGCTAGAAGGTTAGGTGCAATTAGCTAGGCATGCATAAGCTACCATGAGACCTAGAAGAGGACACCTAACAGAGAAAGGCCAGGTCAGGCAAGGAAGGCTCTGAGAGGAAGTCCAGATGTAGCCGACTCTTGGCTGATGAGCAGAAACTGAGCAGTCAAGACAGTGGAGTAGGAGGAAGAGCTTGTGATGAGACCTGGAAGTCTGAGGGGGTAGGGGTAGGTTCAGGGGACCCAGGTGGTTGAGGTGGGTGGGAAAGGAGGGCTGTCAGGAAAGGTTGGGGACATGGAGGTTCCCTGTAGTGGAGGACAACATTGAATAGCTACAGTAGCCTGTAGATTAGGTTTTCCATACGTGGCCAGTCATTGCAGTCATGTAGGGCATTATTCGAAATAAGATTCTAGGGCCCCACCACAAACCTACCCGATCAGATCTTTACTTTAAATAAGCGACCTATGAGATCCTGGGAAACACTACTAAAGCTGTAGGAAGAGAGTGATGAGGCAGGTCCCCTGGCCAAAGGCTGCTGCAGTCACCTGGGGCCAGCAGAAGTATATGCCCAGAGGGGTGAAGTGGTAAGGCTTTGGGATAGCCTCTTGGTATAAAGTGAAAGAGAGGAGAGAAAGAAAATGAGATCATCATTTATGATCGTGGTAATGGGGAACAAGAGCCCAGGTGAGTCCCGGTGAGTAGGTGGCCCCAGTGAGGTCTTCTCCACTTTCTCCTCTGTAACTTGACTTTAGACTTCTTTTGATGTCAAATTCCAGTTAACTACCCACATCCCAGAAGAACTGCAGTCTGGCTGCTTCAGAAATGACCAAACTTTTACAGAATCAAAGGTATTAGAAGAGTCAACTTCTAGGATGTGTACCTCTTCTTGCTCGTTTCTGGACCTTGGAGGATTTTTTTTTTTTTTTTTTTTTTCCTGTTTGTGAAAGAATTGTTTCACTGGCCTTACAAAAGAATTGACTTGCGGTTATCTCTGTCTACGAGAGGGATATTTTATACTCTTGTTTTCTTGCTTTTATGAATCTAGAAAAAGCACTTCAATCACCCTGGGGAAAAAAAAACAGTAGAAGGAAGGGAATTTAGTAGAAGGAGTTTAACCGTACAATGTGTTCACATTTGGAATGCAGCAGGAAGAGAAATGCATCCCTGGACCCATTCATTGAATAAATAAATCATAGAGTTAGAGCTTAAGTAATAAATGATAGAAAGGGAAAAAAGGAAACTAAGAGGCGCTGACAAGGTAAAAAATAAATAAAAAGAGCTATATTCAAGCAAAATGATGAAACAATGAGTGTTATATACTATTTTGTCCTCTTTGCATTTACTGGTCATATTTTGCTAGAATTCTTTGTTTGACTGCTTATCCACTGCCCCCATAGACTTTTGGACTGGCAGAGGGTCAAAGAGGAAACGTTCTACTTTTTCCCTGAAAACGACTTACTTCACTGAAATTAAATGTGCGTGAAATAGGCAGCTTACCAGGGGCTGAGCAGTTATTGCTAGTGGTCTGCTGGTGTGTAGTACATTCTAAGTCACTAAATTTGGGGTTACCTGTTACCTGAAAATATGTAACTGTAATACTTGGTGTTTGCTGGTCTCCTTTGGACGTGATATGATGAATTTAGCCCTGAGGTTTTGCATGCGGTGTTAGCAATGCTGGAACTATTTTCTCCCTACCTTTCTGTGCTTGGTTCTCTCTTCCTAGCCTTCCAGGACTCACAAATTAGATAAGGCTTCCTTCAAGATTCCTTTCTTGAAAGCCCCACATGTGGGAAGATGTCCCTTCTAGGTACTGACACAGTATTCTGGACTGCCCTTAATACTGCTAACGGCCAACTTTTATTGAGCTCTTACAAGTCTAAACATCGTGCATGGATTATCTTTTCTAAGTCTCTCAACCACCCAATGAGATAGGCACCATTATTAAGCCATTTTTATTAGTAATGAAACTGAGGCACACAAGGGTTAAGGAAAGGGTTTTAGGTTACCCAGATGGGAAGTGTTTATTGTCTGTGCCTCTCTAGATGGTGAGTCCCATGAAGAAGGAGCCCACAGCTGCCAGATATGATGTCCAACAGAGTGCCCCACACAGTCTGGTGCCTGGTGTTTCTCCCTCTCCCCCCCCACCCTCCCTCCCTTTTTTCCTCTGTGTGCCTGTATGTGTATGATGAATCATAGGACCACAGGGACTTTCCCTCAATATGAGTTTCATCTCGCTGCTTGGGAGATTATAAGGTTTACAAATCAAATGCGCAGAGTTAAATTACTTTCTTGAAGTTGTCTATATTAAAGCCTTAGTTTATGAGAACTGTGCTGCCTAATCTAGTTAAGCCTGAGATGATGGAGGCAGAAACCAGATGATATATCCTCTCTCCCTTCTCCCAGAACTTCATCTGCCAGGCCTCACTGGAAGACAGACCTCCAGAGCAGTGGTGTGACCTGTCTCCCTGGAAGCCTTTTCCTGGGATAGGTCAGGCCAGACAGGCCCTGGGTGCAGAAGAATAGGGTCTGTGTAGGTTGCTGTGTAGGGTCACATATTGTTTCAATATTTGTCTCCAAAATATTCATTCTGCACTCTTTATAAGTTAGACATGGCCTCCATAAAAGAGAAAGAGAGAAAGAAAAGATGGCAGCAGCTCTCCAGTCATCTGTGAACTTCTGAACTTTTTACCCAAGCAGTATCTGGGAGACTTCCTCCTAAACAGGCAACCAGGAAGCCTCATGTTCAAGAACTCTCAAGCCCAGCTTGGTGCATTCTGTGATTTTTTGGAGTTTGGCAGCTTGAGGCCAAAGCAAGGACCAGATACAAGTGGGCTATGGAAAGCTGAGGATGGTGCTGACCCCGCCTGCTCTATGCCTCTCCCTTTCTTGTTCCACCAGAACCTGGGCTCAAATCCCAGCCCTACTATTTACCAGATCTATGACCTTGACAAGTCATCCAGACCCCCTCTGAGTTCAGACCAGAGCAGTCCTGAGCCCTGCACTTCCCTGCATAAGGGATTATTCCAAAAACAGAAAATACAGAAGTCCTCCAGGGGTCTGAATCAGCAAGAGGAGGTGCCCATCATAAGAGGGGCCCTCCCAGAGCCTCTCATGTGTTAAAGGTTGGTCATTTAATTTGCTGCTGTTTGTCTGAGGTATGAGTACTTGTTCTTTATTAGAGGGAATATCCAACATGATACATGGTAGTTGCTCTAAAGCGTTTGTAGAAGGGAGAGAAGAGGGAGGAAGGCTGCCTCATAGAGGTGTATAATTGAATTGAACAAATTGTACAAGTTTCCTGTCTCAGTGCCTGGCACATAAGGGGAACACAGCCTCAGTTCCCTTCCCCACTCTGGCTTAAAATGCAAGTTATCTAGGAAACAGCACATCCAAGCATCATGAATAGGCAGACATTTATTTATAGGACAGATTCATGTAGCAAAGGCTACAGAATGGGAGTCGGGGAGGAAAGTGTGTGTGAGGCCCAAGGAGGGCTCTGAAAGTTGCGTAATGTGGTATTCACACAAGAAAGGCATGAGGGTGATGAGGGGTGAGGACCTGAGCAGGTGGGAGGCCATGTGGTGGCACAGTGGGACTGAGAGGCAGAAAGCAGGAGGAACCCTGCTTACCTTCTGCAAGCGTCACTGCAGGACAGATGGAGAAGGAGCCAACCAGCGGAACTGGGAGACCCATGATCCCAACACTAAGCAGGTAACCCTTGTCTCTGATTCTCAGGCCTTGAAACTCTCCTGCATTATTAAAAATACCAATCCAAGAGCTATTTTCTTCTTTTGGTAAAGTAACAATCCCCCATCTGCTTTGAGAGTTTAATGCTGGGGAATGGATAAAGCAATGCTTCTTTAACTAGTGATGATATTTTTCATCTTTTTCCAACAGTGGTTACTTAGATTCCTGCAAGTGACTTTGTACTGTTTCAAAATAATCAATTCAGATTTTACGCAGGTCCATGTAACAGAAAATTGTCCACAATTGTCCAAAGAGAATATACTGTTCAAATTGTCCACAGCAGTGCAAAATGGAGAGAGCCCAAATGTAAACAGTGAAGGAAAGGCACTGAGGATGCTCCCTGCATTGCCAGAAGACTGGCAGAATCAGATGAATGAGGGACTGGTGTCATTACTCTCTTTCTCACATGCAACAAAGCTTTAAGAAACTCCAACATCAGGGCCGGGTGCCGTGGCTCACACCTGTAAAACCAGCACTTTGGGAGGCCAAGGTGGGCAGATCACGAAGTCAAGAGATCGAGACCATCCTGGCCAACAAAGTGAAATCCCGTCTCTACTAAAATACAAAAATTAGCTGGGTGTGGTGGTGCTTGCCTGTAATCCCAGCTACTCGGGAGGCTGAGGCAGGAGAATTGCTTGAACTCTGGAGGCGGAAGTTGCAGTGAGCCAAGATTGCGCCACTGCACTCCTGCCTGGTGCCGGGTGACAGAGCAAGACGCTGTCTCCAAAAAAAAAAAAAAAGAAAAGAAAAGAAACTCCAGCATCAATTGCTTGTTGAAGTTAGGGCTTAAAATATTACCAAATTCAAATTATTGTATTTACTAAATAGCCATCAAAATGGGAACCAGTGGGCTTTCTCGATGCATGGAAATATACACACACATACCCATACACAGGGTAACGTTAAATGAAAATATTACACAAAATAGTATACATGTGCCAACTATGCCATAAAAACAAGTATCTATCACTGATAAAGGTCAGAAGAATTTTTGAAACAATGTAGCAAACACTACTTTGCTCATGCTCTTTAAATTTGGAAAATTTTTCTTGGTAAATATTCAGTCTTTTTCATATATGTACATTTAAGGTACATTTAAGACGCATTTCCTGAGAACATAAATACTCAAGAGGAATAAGCAGTAGTTGGTGAGGAAAATCTTAATTTGCATTCCTCCTGCCTCAAATGCCTGAAATATCTTGGATATAATGTTGCATGAATAAGGCTTTTACTGTTTAATGTGATAGGACTTAAACATTCTCTTTTTGCTAGGGTCTATAAAACATTTGCTATTAATAGCCACTACTTTTCATTTTTATCTACCAAATTTACTAAGGAAGAAAAAATATGCCAAGGCTTCTATTGGTCTGCTCAAATCTTTTCTATTATCTGGCAAGTAAATGTCACTTCTCTTAAACCTATCCACTTGGAAAGGGATATTAGGTGGTCTGTCCTGAACACGACGCTTCACGTAGTAGGGCTCTGACTTGTCAACTTGCTTCTGATTGTGTCTTTTGGTCTTCCCCTATTGTTGAAGTAAATAAGGTAATATTTCTATCGCCATCGGAGATGCTGAAACTGAAATATATCTTCCCCAGTTCTGCACACTAATAACAGTAAAACCTTAGCTTAACACAAGAAGTGAAGTCTAAAACATTCAACCGGGAAAGCATAGGTTTGCTATATTTTGAGATTAATCGGATGACCAGGATAAATCTGTGCAGTTGGTCTGCTTGGGCCTTCCAGGGCTCTCACTGAGGAATACAAACTCACCCTGGCCCCAGTTGTGATTCAGCACCAGCCACTGTCCACTCCAGTTTAAATCCTGATAAGGTTGATTCCAGGATGACTATAGTGTCCGAGATATCAGCAAGGATTCCAGGAATCTCCCAGGTAGCTGAGCCCCATTTCTTCAGATTGATCCAGAGAGACTGAGCTTGGAGAACATAGGGAACATGGAGACCCCACTTCCCAAGACAGGATTGCCCCATTTTCTCACCTACCCTACCCCTCCTCTCATCATCCCCTCTTCCACCACTGAAGACAAGAACTTCATCATCCACCCCTGACCGAGAATGAAGGCTGTAGTGGGTGTGGAACCTATTTCCAGTGATATCAGCTCCAATAATGGAGTTTTCTTGATTCGTGTTTCTTCTTTGTATTTGTAGACCCAGACATAGAAGACAGATCCCCCGATTTCTAGAGCAAAGCCCTTTCTCTACTTTGCTGGCACACTTCAGAATTATTTTCCCCTCAATTAGTGTCCCAGGTTACAGAGGGTGTCCCTATGCCTGCATAGTTTTTGTCTAACTCCTTCCTGTGAAAGGGAGAGCAGGCCAGACAAAATCAAAAACCTAGTTCCACACCCAATTTCCCAAGTCTGGAGTTGCCATTGCACAGACGACAGAGAAAAAGGTGAGGGAGTGGGGTGGAAAAGAACCAAATCATTCGAAGTTTCAATGTGTTTTGCAGGTTACTGACTCAACACAGCTCATAAATTCTGCCCGCATCTCACAAGCCACTTGCTTACTCACTATCTCTGCTAAACATATCTTGTGAGTTTCATCTACTCTATTTGTTTTTCATGTCTTGTCTGGCAGAATTGAATATTCTCAAATCCTACAGTAAACACACATTGTAAGCAGAAAGATGTAGGGAAAAATAAGATAAAACACAGAGAAAAGTTTTGCTTTATAGTGGCAGGAGAAATAGAAACTCAAACAGAGAATAGCTGAGTCACAGTAACGGTGGAGTTTTGAGCAGAAAGCGGTGGATACTGAATGCTCAGAGGTGACAAAGTACTGTTCACTGAGACTGCATGATCCTCTGAAATTTACTGGGAGTCTTCTTTCCATGGGGTTGTTTCTGGTTCTTTGAAGAGGTTAAATTATCATTAATACAGGTGCACCCCAAAATGTCATACTTGCTGACCACCCCCCTCCTCTTCCAGACCTCACTGTGCTGGAAATCACACTTAGAATAAGAATAAGGACAGGGATTTCATGGAGGCAATTGAAAAAGGAGGAGCAGAGGAATCTCAGAGACCCACAGAAAATATACAGCATGAGATGACTGCTGCGTTTGAACACATTTGTTTGTTCTAGGATTTATTTTGAAAGTAAACCTAGTAAAGGGGTTCATGTCTTAGCCATTTGGATAATAAAAACAACAAGCATATTGCCCAGTTTAGGCCATGTATTAGCTTCCTTGGCTGCCATATCAAAGTACCGCAAGCTGGGTGTTTGGAAACAGCAGAAATTGATTGCCCCAGAGTTCTGGAGGCTGCAAGTCTGAGATCAAGATGTCAGCAGGTTAGTTCCTCCTTGGCGGTCTGCGAAAACATGTATTCCATGCCTCTCTTCCAGCTTCTCGTGACAGCTGCCAATCCTTGCCATTAACTGGATTGCAGAAGCATAATTTGAATCTCTGCCTCCACCATGCATGGCCTTCTCCCTATGTCTTTGTTTCCACCTCTTCTTCCTCTTCTTGTAAGCACCCGTCATATTGTATTGGGGGCCCATCTGATTCCAGTATGATGTCCTCTTAAGCAGTTACATCTGCAACGACTCTATTTCCAAACAAGGTCACATTCTGAGGTGGGCGGTGGGGGCGGGGAGTTAAGACTTCAACACATCTTTTTGAGAAACATAATTCAACCCGTAACAGTCCACAATGGAGAAATATAAATTTGTATTTTGTTTATTTTGAGTACTCATCCCCTGTCTCTCTGAAAGTAGGAGAATTGAGTTTTTCCCAGTTTAAAGACTTATGGTAGATTTCATATATAAACTGTTCTATATATGACACAAACTGTTATACATGGTTATCTCACAGGAGTTATCTCTTAGGGGAAGGTGATGGGGGGCTTTCATTTCTCCATTGTCAATGACTATAATGTTTGTGTTTCTAAAACAAGCCTATGTACTACTTTGTAATAAGAAAGAACAATAAAGACACTTTTTCAAGAATTGAATGGCTTTTCTTTCCCTCACAGCCTCTAGCATCAGAGTCTCCTTAGGAGAGGGATCTTTAAGGGTGAGGAAAAAAGCAGGAGGCAGGGGAATGTGCCATTTGGAAAACTGTGTTAAAACTACAATTGCTTTGATGTGCTTGTCTTTAGACATTACTTTAACTTATTTTAAATTTTAAACTAGCATTAAAGGAAGACTCAAGGTTTTCATGTTTACCCAAAGGGAACATGGGTTTTCAATATTGAGAAATGCAGAAGCTTCTTGCAGCCACTCACAGAGGCTTCCTGTTAGCTAAGGCAAAAAGAGAATATTGGCTTTTAAAGGTTTTATCCAAAGAAGGATGTCCAGATAAAATACAAGATACCCAGTCAAATTCAAATTTCAGACAAATAACAAATTTTTCCAGTATAAGTATGTTCCAACCATTGCATGAGACATACTTATCTAAAAAATTATTCCTTGTTTGCCTGAAATTCAAACTTAACTGGGTATCCTTTATTATTTACGTATTTATTTATTTATTTTTGAGACAGAGTCTTGCTGTGTTGTCCAGGCTGGAGTACAGCAGCACAATCATGGCTTACTGCAGCTTCGACGTCCTGGGTTCAAGCAGTCCTCCTGACTCAGCCTCTCCTGTAGCTGGGACCACAGGCACATGCCACCACACCTAACTAATTTGTTTTATTTTTGTAGAAACCAAGTTAACCTATGTGGCCCAGGCTGGTCTCAAACTCCTGGGCTCAAGCAGTTCTCCTGCTTCAGCCTCCCAAAGTGCTGGGATTACCGGCACAAGCCACAGCACCTGGCTGGCACCCTTTATTTTTATTTGCTAAATCTGGCAGCCCTATTCCAAACATACCAATTTAGATAAGCTTTTTCTAAAAAATTAGACCACAGGAGAGATTTGTCCCAGAAGTCACTCATAAAAGGAGCACTAAGAGGTCGTAGCTCATCACATTTTTCTTTGCTGATTTTGCACAAGCCATAGAAATGTGGTTCAAATGAATCCTATTTTTGTCAACATTTTGTATCAGGAGTTCTTGACAAATTGTGCACGAGTTGCAGGGGGTCTGTGAGCCTCCTGAAATCACATACCAATGTGCATTTTTGTGGGGAAAGGAACCATAATTAGATTCTCAAAAATGTCTGAGACCCCCAAGAAGGTCAGAGGGACCACCTTAATGACTGAGGCCATAGCTCTGAACCCAGAGAAGGTATTTTTTCTGAGGGCTTGGGCATTATTTTTCAGATTAATTATTTTTAAGATTAATTACTTTTCAGATGATTGACTTTCTGATGGCCTAAACTGAAAAATGGAGAAAATCTCAGCAAATATAAGAGTGGGAAGTTTATCTGTCTGCTGAAGCATCCCTCCTGAATGTTTGAGACGCCAGACGTTCTGCATGTTTCACAGGAATTGAGTAGAAGTTAGGTCAAGGGTGGTTCTGATCACCGTGACTTCTCTGATAAAGTCTAAGGTTCAGAATCATCTACCCTGAATACCAAAAGCCCTTAAACAGGGAGATTGAGAGCGGGAGACAGACAGAGAGCAATGCTCAGGCAATGACTTTTCTTACTACCTTTAGAAAATAAATGACCATTTTGAAAATTGCTACCTTATTGTTTTCCTTAGAACTCCTTCATCAGTCTACCAACCGCTCTTACTGATGAGTTCGACTGGCCCCAACTCTCTGGTGCTACAGGATTTCTGGACTCCAGTGTTGGGTAAGTGTGTTTGCATACCCTTAGACATCTCAATACATCTGTGTAAGGAAAGAACAAGAGATGGGGCTTACTCCCAAGATGTTGAAATAAGAATTATTGGGAACTGCTTCTAAAACATGAATTCAAGTTCATCCACCCTATAGTAGATGTAATGCAAACTGCATTTTAGCAGTGCTGGCAAGAAGCGCATATTCCTGCTATGGGTAGGGTGGGATGGGGTTCCATAGTTTACTTCTGATGGAAAATACTAAACACATCACTGAAATTTTCTGATCCAAGGTAAAACAAAGTTTACTTGATTACTTATTCTCAGAAATCAATATTTATAAAGATAATGGCTGAAGCCAATTGGCATTTCTCAAGATCCTGGAATCATCCTGGCTTTAATGCCCCAGATTTGTAGGTAGAGACCAGGCCTGACAAGTTTGAGTGACACACAAACCCAATTCACTGCATATGCCTGGGTGTTAAGACCTGGGGTCTGCTTCCCAGGGATATACCTGACAGGGACACCTGTGATGCTGGTGAAACTTTGCAAGTGTCCCTAACATGGTAGAAAGCCACAGATATGAGTCTATGGCCATCCCACCCTGAACACACCAGATCTTGTCTGATCTCTGGAAGCTAAGTAGGGCCTGGTTAGTACTTGGATGGGAGAATGTCACAGATATGAGAGGTAATTTCTCTCCCAACATCCCCTAAACATTTATGACAAATAATAAGCACAAGGAATGTGGCAAATGAATGGCTTCCATGTGTGAAAAAGAAGAAAGAGTAGAAGTTTGCTTTTAGGTCTAAAGGCAGGACAGAACCAGCTAGGAAGCCCCTCTCTGGCTCAGGCAACAACACGAGAAGCCTGGAAAGGACCACGAGATAAGCCATGAGAACTGTGAGGAGGCCAAGCATGCATGGGGCAAGATTTACCCAAATCTGTAAGGAGCAGGAACGCCCCCAAGGGACAGACATTAATCATTTTAACAAGCAGTTATTCTAATGAACAAAGGATGCTGCGTACCGTGAATATTTATTTGATGATCTTTACTCATTTACTTTGGAAATATTTCTTAAATACTTACCACCTAACCAAGCACTAATGTTGCAGGTGTTCATTTAAAGGTAAATAAGGCTTGTCCCATCTTTGCAGTCAATTACAATCAAGTAAGGCAGATGAGACAAGCGAACAGATAATGGTAATGCCAGGGAGATGTACCAATGACAGGTCTCCCACAGAGCCGCCAGGCTCCAAGGAGAAAGAGCTCGGGGAAGTGATCAACACTCACTTCCTTTGGGGGAAAACACACAGGATACTGGGGTGATTAAATGCATATAGAAGAAACTAGGAACAATAACTAACCTTCAGGGAAACATATTTGTATTTATGTAGACATCATCTGTGAATATAGGAAAAACCAAGAAGATGTGTTTTCCAGTGTAGTTATAAGTTATCAAGCTTAATCATGTTTTTTTTAAAAACGCTAGTCCTTGTCATTAGTGTAAAAATACTAAAATACTTACTAATAGGGATAGTAAGAAGTAACGTTTGAGAAGTAAGAAGTAACTATATGCCAAGCATTTACTGTGTGTCATATAGAGATTCTCTTGTTTGACCTCCTCGCGAGGTAGGGGGTATTATTCTCTGCCTTTGCAGTTGAAGGATCCAAGGGCAAATAGGCAGAATAAGAATTTTGACCAAGGTTGTTCAGCCAAGAGTGGTAGGGTCTGTTTTCATGGAACCTTGTGTCATATCATAACAAAGATATGTTCTTGCCTCCCATAATTTGGCCCACAACTCCCAAACTTTGTGTTGTTTTTATTCTTCACGTGGGAATGTGGCTCACTCTAACCATTGTCTCTCTGCATGAGAGCATAGCTATGGGATGGGGAAATGTCTAAGAACCAAAGAAGTCCTCCCCATGTAGAGGTGTAGCCTGCACTATTTCAGCCACCAATCCTATGCCTCCTTAGGGTCCCAGTACACCCAGATGTCTGGGACCTCCTGAGCCCCAGTTTCAGTCCCCTCTTTCCTCTTCTACAGCCTCTGTTGTCTTTACCTGGAACATATCCAGAGATAACCCAGCCAAAGCAGGTTTATGGAAGATAGAACCTTGGACATCTCCTCCATGTCAACATCAGAAAAGAAAAATATATATACGTTTAACTACCTTCCAACCAGTCTAGCCACCGCTCAATAAAAATATCTGGAATTTTCTCTCAATCAAGGCTTTTATGACAATAACAAAAAGAATTAGTCGTGTATGAACAATGAACACAGTTTACTGTACCTTCAATGAAAGCTTAAATTTTTACATATTGACTCTATAAATCTCAACTACCTTTTGGCCCCATGAAGTTGCCATAAAAGAAATAACAGTCCAATGTTTAAAATTAATTTCCAAGTAGTTTAAATCTTTACTGGAGTCACTCAAGGAATGAAAGAGGAATCCGCTCACCATGCCTAGCAAAACTGATAAAAATGTGTTTCCTCACCTCTTTCCACTTACAGCTCACACACACACCAGTAGTTGCCCTGCATTTCCTGAATCTAAACTTCCCCAAAACTTGACCCACACTTAGCTCCTGCTCCCAAACAGATTCTGTTCACTTGCTTTTCATTTCTGTTGGGGGATGAGAGGGAAAGCTCCCTCTTCCTTTCTGCATCTGTTCTGTCCTTCCACCAGCAGCTTACTCCCTTATCAGTGTAAAATCTTACCAGCTCTCCAGTCCTGCAGCAGTTTCTACCTACCATCCTGATCAGAGCCCAGCAGGCAAACAGGATCTTCCATCAAAGTATGGCAATGGGGTAAGGGGAGAGGAAAAGTTGAGTCTTCAAACATGAGTGGTTTCTGACTCTTATAAGAATTATGCAGAGAAATTCTGACACCATCTCACAAAGTAAGTGACCATCTAGGTATGGCTTATATGAATATCATCTGTATCCTGAGCTAGTCTTTGTTGACTTAGTACCTTTTTGTATTAGGTTCTCTATTACTGCTTACAAAAAAAGAACCCATATTCTGCTTAAGCAGCTTCATCAGTGTTGACTCTAAGTCCTGTTCTTAGCTGTTGTATTTCTAACGAGGCACACACCACAGTTGGTTGTTCACCTCCCCCACAGGAACTTTTCTTTCCGTGTGTTTGTGGGGTCCTAAGCTTCCTAGCTGTCCCTCTCAGAGTGCTCTTTTTGCCAGCTATTTGAAAAGTGTTTGCATAGTGCACTGTGTGCTGTGCCTGTGTTCGCTGCCACTCAGCTGGAACGGGGAAGAGTCTACCAACTCTTTTTGATGGGAAAGGAAATTCTTTGTTTGTAATCTGAGTTGCAATGGATTCCCCTATTAAGCAGAAACAGAGGCAATATGACACTGCATACATAGGATCACCACTCACTATGTCCCTCCCAGCAGTAGTTACAGCTAAACTATCCATATACCATTGCATAAATTATCCCTGCAGAAAATCTGTGCTAGGCCAATCTCCTTAGTAGAATAATAAAAAGTTATAAAGTATATACAAATATCAAAGAGATTAGCATATGATGGAGGTCCTTTTCTTGTGGAATCAGGAAAATGAAAAGAATGTTGACCTAAAGACAGAATTTCTGAGAGGTGTCTACAGCTCCCGTGGGCATTTTGGGCAGATGTCCCTTGAATCCAAATACTTATCAACAGAATTAGTGTATTTCTCTATTCAACCGGATCTCTAGAATGTGCTTTCTACCATCATTATCAGCCTAGTGCTATGGGTATCAACAGCGTTCTTTGGAAAATGTAACTTGTGAAAGCATCAGGAGAGAAAATGGCTCCTTCTCTTTGATTCTTTGTTTACACTCTTTGTCCTCTCAAAATGTATTATCCCCATCATGAGATGAGTACAACTCTAATTGAAATTATGTGCATGTGTTACATGGCAAACATAACCCATTAGTTTTACAAATCTTTAGTTCTTTTAGTTGAGTCGATGTTAACAAAACCTGTTTTCTTGACTCCTGGGCTTTAGAAAATTCAATAAGTGATATTCCTTAAAATAGTATGTTGGGATTTTTCTTCAGTGTGATTCAGGAATGAACTGAGTAGGTCAAAAGCAGAAAAAAAGTATCTGTGGGGGTTGAGAGCCTGGCAATAGAGCACTATAACTATAAATAGGAAGAAAAATGTATTTTTACAAGATTAAAAATAGCTACTAGGAGTCTGAGGTGGGAAGATTACTGGAGGCCAGGAGTTTGAGATCAGCCTGAGCAATATAGCAAGACCTCATCTTTAAAAACATTTTTTTAAATTAGCCTGGTATGGTGGCATGTACTTGCAGTACTAGCTACTCAGGAGGCTGAGATGGGAGGATTGCCTGAGCTCGGGAGTTCAAGATTTCTGAGATTGCTGTGAGCCATGATTATGTCACTGTACTGCAGCCTGGGCAACAGAACAAGACCCTGTCTTTAAAAAAATAAAAATAAAAAAGTTAAAAAAAAAAGATTAAAATAATACTTCATGTTCAGATCACTTTCCAAAGCAATTCATATAATAGGAAAATCCTGCTTACATTAAAGAAACCAAAGATCTAATAACACATGTAGAAGGATGGGAAACAATACCAAAACTTTTATAAGAAGGAAGGACTTCTCATTTGAAAGCAGCATCTAAAATTCCAGAGTAGGCATGATAGAGTGAAAGGAAGTCTGTATTTTCAGTTATAAGGGTGCTCACTCTGTATTATTCAGGTAGTACATTTAACATTCCTTAACCTCATTTACGTGCTCAAATTGAGTTGGACTAGATGATCTCCGAAGTTCTCTCCCATGCTCATGGGGCATGGTTATTGGGTATGATGGTACTATTTATGATGCTACTTGGTTTAGAAGTACTGAGGGAAATTGTTCAAGAGAGATGCTCCTGCTTCTGCTACTCGCTCTGTCTTCCTCTACTCTTTAACTAGCCTGTACCTTGAGACAAGACATGGCTAATTTTATGGGTCAGAGCCTGATGTTCTTGGAACACTATACCACAGGCTCTAGTATAGTGCAGTATAGTATAGTGCAGTCTCATGCACAGCAAGCCCTGTGTTGTGTGACATTGAGTGCTTGACCAGCTGTTAAATAAAAATGGGACTCCATTATTGTCCTATATGTTTACTATATCTCTCCAGCAAACCCAAAAGAGGAAAACAGGCAACTAAATCCTTAACAAAAATAGCCACCTGAACCCAACACATCTGAACTGAGCATTTCTGGCTATTCATATCCCCCTGTTCTGAAGGTGGGGCCAGGAGTCACTCCAGTCAGTAGGGTTCTGCAGGCCAAGGATAAATGATAGAGATGAAAAACAGGGCAACAATCAGAGCTTTTTCAAAAAAGTAAAAAGCTAAAATTCATCATAAAAAGCCACGAAGACCAAAAGAACCAAAAGCAGCTACCAAAATTATCACACCAAGCTGGAGAAATAAGACTGAGATCCATAGTCAGCGTGAGTGCAAACCAGATGACATTTTCTAGATTAAATGTTCCTCCCTCTGCCTCTGGCTGAAATTTTCCATATCGAACTAAAGATGCAGCAGATGCTCAGACAAAGCCATTGTTATAAGTGGCACGATAATGCTCTTCAGGGGCATTTAAACACACCTTTAGTGAGAGGCGTCCTAGAATCGAAGCATTAAAGGTTATCTGTTCTCTCCTACCCAATAGATGTTATATGAGAGAATGATTTTGAAAAGCAGTGTATAACACTGAACCAAGTCGCCTGGGGCAGTAAAGCCAGAAAATTGGAGAGTAGGGAACTGGAGCTAAAATTTGCTAACCTAATTTCATGTTTCAAAAAAAGACTTGTAAGGACTAAACACCAATGGGCTTAATAACCTTATTAAATCCATTATTCGCAAATTACATGTGATATAATTGCAAATGATTAGCCCTGTTATAATTATACTTTCCAAAACAAATAATTAACCAGAGAGGTGGTCATCTGAAGTTGGATGAGGCTCGGAGTGGGATAGTGTCCATAGCAGCAGTTCTCCAAGTGTGGTCCCTGGACTCCTGGGGGATCTCTAAGACCCTCTCAGGCGAGCCACAGGTAAACAACTACTTTTATAACAATACTAAAACAGCATTTGGCTTTTCACTATGTAGCCATTTGTACAGATGGTACAAAAGCAAGGGTAGGTAGAACTGTTGACACATTAGTGTGAATCAAGCGCCGGCACCAAACTCTATTCGTAGTCACCGTGTTCTTCACCTCCACACACTCCCAGTTTAAAACAAGAGGGGCACGTCCTCCCTTAAAAATGTCATGTAGTACAAAGCAGAAAACACATTATTAATTTTATTAAATTGATTTTTAATATTTTAAATATTTTAATCCAATGAAATGTGAAATATGCATAAAGCATTTGTACTGCATAATAAATTAACCAAGTATGATGGTTGTCTTAGGGAAAAGCACTTGTGTAGGCGAGATGAGAGCTGAGTTCACTTTTCATGGAACACCATTTTTGCTGAAAAATTACTTGATAACAAATCATGCTTTTTCAGACTTGGATGTATGGCAGATATTTTATCTAAAATGAGTGAAATGAGCTCGTTGCTTCAAGGAAAATAATTGACAGTTTGGGTTGTTAATTATAAAATTTGAACTTTCAAAGAAAATATTTGAATTTTGGAAATTTGGATCTTCTAGTGTGAACTTACCGTTTCCTAGTAGTCTAAGACTCTCCTAATGTGATACATAATAATATTAACAAACACGATTTTTTTTGATGTTGTAGCATTAAATGTATCAACATTTGGAATACCTTCACAACTCAGGAACCAATATTTTTTAAATACTAGTGTATGATTAAGATAATGCATGAGTAAAAGATTCATTAAAAGTGCAAGACAGACCAATGCATTTTAATGTAACAAGGCATAAAAGATCATTGATATAATTTCAGATTCAAACTTTGCAGTTAATCAATCTTTAAGAAACTACTACTTGTTGAGTTCTGGTATAGAATCAAAGACAGCTATCCATGATTATCTAAAAAAAAAGATACCGAGTTTTCTTTTCTTTTTTTTTTTTAGACGGAGTCTTGCTCTGTCACCCAGGCTGGAGTGCAGTGGCACAATCTCAGCTCACTGCAACCTCCATCTCCCAGGTTCAAGCAATTCTCCTGCCTCAGCCTCTCGGGTAGCTGGGACTACAGGTGCGCACCTCCATACCCTCCTGATTTTTTGTATTTTAGTAGAGACAGATTTTCACTGTGTTACCCAGGCTGGTCTCGAACTCCTGAGCTCAGGCAATCCACCTGCCTCGGCCTCCCAAAGTGCTGCGATTACAGGCATGAGCCACCGTGCCCAGCCAAAACCAGAGTTTCTTTATACACTTTCACTGAAACATCATAACAGACTGAATGTGGAAGCACATGAATCTAGCTGTTTTCTATTAAGCCAGACATTAAAAATATTCGCAAAAATGTAAAACAATGCCATTCTCAGAGAGTTTTGGAAAACATACTTTTTCAGAAAAAAATGACATGTTAACATGTAATGGGTTTAGTATACTAATGTAAAATAAATTGATAATTAAGTGTACATTTAAATTTCCCAATTTTAACATCTAATATGATAAATATTGATAGCTCTAACTCACATAAACAAAAGCTCTCTGAGGTCTTCAGTGATTTTAAGAGTGTGAAGTGGTCCTGAGAGCAAAAGTTTGAGAACTTCTGTTTGTTTGTTTTTTTTTTTTTTAAATACTTTAAGTTCTGGTGTACACGTGCAGAATGTGCAGGTTTGTTACATAGGTATACATGTGCCATGATGGTTTGCTGCATCCATCACCCCGTCATCTACATTAAGTATTTCTCCTAATGCTATCCCACCACAATCACCCCACCCCCTGCTATCCATCCCCTAGCCCACCATCCCCTGACAGGCCCCGATGTGTGATGTTCCCCTTCCTGTGTCCATGTGTTCTCATTGTTCAATACCCCCTTATAAGCGAGAACATGCAGTGTTTGGTTTTCTGTTCTTGTGTCAGTTTGCTGAGAATCATGGTTTCCAGCTTTATCCATGTCCCTGCAAAGGACATGAACTCATCATTTTTGATGTCCTATTATCAGTGTTCTGTAAGAAATTAGCAAAATTCATTAAAATATTAAATCACATAATTAACATTAAAATATTAGCCACACGTAATCAACAAATAGGAGAAAATTAATTTAAAAGAAACATCAATTCAGCAGCCAAGTGGGAAAAATGAAACAGAGAGGAGATTTGCTAAGAAGTGAATTTGGCTAATGATAAGTCAAACCTTGATATGAATTTTTGCCCAGAATGATGTAATTTTGCAACCCAGATTGATCAAAGTCAGTGAACACTCTCAGAGTTCTGTACATCTGAACTTGAGATTTTAGGTTATCTCAATGCTTAAATACAGATCACAGAGATAATTCATCAATATTCTTCATAAACTATTCTGTGAAATACGAGTTCCACAAGATGTTAAAGGGTACTAACACACATTTTTAAAAAGATATGTTAAGTCAAACAAGTTTTGGAAATGTTAATTTAAATAAAGGGAAACAAGTTTATTTGGTATAACTCTTACTATAGCCTTTACTATGCCAAAAAGTGTTGTATATCTTCAAAAAGGAGTACAATATATAAAACATTTCCTAAACTTATTTGACCACAGAACTATGTAGAATTTGTATGTGTGTTTTATGAGAAAATTTCAAAGAAACTGGTGTTTCATGGAACATCCTTTGAGAAATGCCATTAAAACCATCTGCTATGGCATGACTCATCTTTTCAGACATATAAGCATCCACAGCCTTAAATGTCTCCATTTTATCACAGTTTAATGTTTACCCTAATACAGTGGGTTAGAATCAAATCTGTGGCTGAGAAAGGCCAGGACAGAGAGAGTTACACCTGCTCCAAGCTCAGAGAACAGAAGGGGAGGAAATCTTAGTGAGAGGTTAATGTAACAGGTAGGAAGCCCCATCTGAGTCTAGCAGCTCATGAATTATTGAACACAATGCCTATGAAGTCTATTTCCCCGTACTATTTTTCTGGTCCAAATTCAAAATTTATCATGCTGTCTCGCTAATCTTTTTGTATGTGAACTCCTAGGACCTCCTCTGTAGCCAACCTCACCTCTGCATAATTAGCCTATTGCCAGTCTCTCTGAGTCCACAGTGAATCATATTCTGCATGTTTATCACTCTCTGAGGCTGCATCCTGGTTGTTCTATGATGCAGTGAGTTAGGGGTTACACAGGACTCCGGGATGTGGCTAACATCAAAGGACTGAAAGGAATCTTTAAAGGTCTTTAATCTGTCTCCCTGGCCCTATGCTGGCCTGACCTTCAACCACATTAGAAAGAAAGTTATCCACCCTTTTCTTAAAATTTCCTAGCATAAAAGGTCCCTGGAAAAAGCCTTAAAGCCTGTCAAGTCTCTAAGTTACCCAATTTTATACTAATCTACTTCCCGCCTCAACCCTTCATATCAAATGTCCACATGTATCTTTCACCAACCCTACTTCTGGAGCCCATCTTTTGTGATTTATTTCCTAAGATTCAACTTAACAGAGCCTCATAATTTAAACCCAAGCAAGCTGTGCCTCTGGAGACAGTCAGAAATTGCCTAACGAGAGGATCACCTGAGGTCAGGAGTTCGAAACCAGCCTGGCCAACATGGTGAAACCCTGTCTCTACTAAAAATACAAAAATTAGCTTGGCATGGTGGCGCATGCCTGTAATCTCAGCTATTCGGGAGACTGAGACAGGAAAATTGCTTGAACCCGGGAGGCGGAGGTTGCAGTGAGCCGAGATCGTGCCACTGCACTCCAGCCTGGGTAACAGAGCGAGACTCCATCTCAAAAAGAAAAAAAAGACATTGGACATTGTCTAAAAAATTTTCATCCGAATATGCTACATCACTATTGCTTGAATTGTATCACATCTGGTTTACCTCAGAGATCTCTGACAGGCTGCAAAGCTTTGGAAGAACTCCATTTTTGCCTCTCTCCATATAGAGTCAACATAGAAGGCAATCATTTATTCTATTTTAAATCAACCTCTTCAATTTGTCTACATTACTCTTGAGGCCCATTCTTGATATTACTCTGTTTTGTTCTACTGCAATGAGCAGAGTAGGCATTAGGAAGCTCTCCGAGGAAGCGATTTTTTTGTGTTCACTGAGCCAGTGCTGGGAAGAGTAACAACCATTCTGTTTGAGTTTTACCCATTTTGAATTATGGTGCTAGAAATCGAAACCCAGCCAGTGTGTTTTCACATTGAATGCCTGTACTGCCAGGCCCTCCAGTAGAAGGAGCTGGTGAAACTGGAAAGTTAACATGGTTCACTTCCGCACGGCTGCCTGGAGTTGAAGGTTCAGTTCTGCAGTCATTGGGCAAGGTGTGGGGAAGAGAATTTTTTGTTTTTTATTTTTTCGAGATGGAGTCTTGCTCTGCTGCTAGGCTGGAGTGTAGGGGTGTGATCTCGGCTCACTGCAACCTCCGCCTCCTGGGTTCAAGCGATTCCCCTGCCTCAGCCTCCCGAATAGCTGGGATTACAGATGCACACCACCACATCTGGCTAATTTTTTGTATTTTAGTAGAGATGGGGTTTTACCATGTTGACCAGGATGGTCTCGATCTCCTGACCTCCTGATCCGCCTGCCTCAGCCTCCCAAAATGCTGTGATTACAGGCGTGAGCCATTGCACCCGGCTGAAGAGAACTTTAAGTATCCCTCTTGTGCATCCCTCAACTTACAAGCCCAAAAGCAGTCACCTTCTCCCAGCACATTGGACTGGATTTTGTTATATGCAACAGGAGAGAAAGAGAAAAATAAAAGATCACGCTGCGATACTGGATTTTTGTGGAGAAAGGAGAGCAAGAGGAGGGAGATTTGAGGGCAGAATGATCATAACAGTTTAACCTCAGTTAAACTGGGGTGCATAGCACCCCAGTAACCTCAGCTTGTCCTATGACCATAAGCTCAAGTGACCCTGAATATACAAAACTTTCTATTAAGCTACCTCCTCATATATTTCTGATCATTCCATGAGAAATGCAATTCCTGAAATGTATAAGAGAGATTATAGATTTGGGATGGGGATGAAAGAAAACAGTATCTTTGACTATGTGAAATACTTTCTAGTGCTTGGTACAAGACTTTCATTCCAAAATTCTAGATGCTATTTCTAGTCAGAAATGTTAATAAAACTATCTCCTATTGGTAAAGATTTCTATATTCTTATAATGAAAGGTACAACTAACTGTATCTATAATACCCACACTATTACTCTTCATGAGCAGGACATGAGCAAAACAATGTTTTGGCACATAAATTCCATTTTTAGCATTATCAAAAATACATTTGTGACTAAATAGGTAAGAATTACTTTCTCAAAGAAAAATAACCTCTCTTTATTGATCACAAAATTATTTTGTATTGAACTCAAATCTAATGTCCATTTCCCATCTGCTTTTCCAAAATATAATAAAATAATCAAGGCTGAGAGCATAAACGATGCAGTGTATAAGGTATCCATTTTAGGCTTTTGAGTAAGATAGTAGATTGAGCAGAAGCATTTACATCTCTCCCTTGAAAAGCCCTACTCCAACAACAGTAAATAAATTTGTCAACGAGGACAAAGAAAACAGGAAGAACCAATAGCCACAAAACGTTGGAAGCTAGAAATCAAACAGATGAGTGGTAACTGACTTAGATTCAGGAGAGCTGCACCCTGAGCTGGTGGGAGGGGCCAAGAAGCAACCCAGTTCACACCGCAGGAGCCCCAGAAGAGCTGGAGACTGGCTACACATGGGATCTCTAGAAGTGCAGGTGAGGCTAAACCAGAAGTATTGGTTGGAGGATTGCTGAAGCGCAGTTAGTTCCTCAGATCCCTTCCAACTATCCACAGTTGGTCACCTGCCCCTCCCTTATTCTGGAATAAGACTAGAGTTTATTCTCTGGAAACACTAATGCCAAGGGCCCCTGGACTGGAAAACACCAAACGTAAATGAGGAGAGGAATACCTTACAAAAACAAATGAATGCTAAATGTTGCAGACCCTTCCCCACATGCCTCAGAGTTCTGGCAATCCAGCCTATACTCTCCTGGCTACAGACTAGAAGACCCTTCCCTGAGGAATCTGAACATCCCAAGAGGAGAGTCCCATATATGCTGACAGCAGGGTTCCCCAAGGAAGGCCCAGACAGCTCACACTGTACTGAGGGCCATAGTCAACAAGCACAGCCAGGGGCCCAGTTTCTAATCAAAATAAATCACGTTTTTAGCTGACAACCAGTTTCAGTATTTAAATAGAAACCAATAACCCAGTATCATTACACATCTTCAGGAAACCTCAAACATGAAAGGCAATACAAAAACAAAAGGGAAAAAAAGGAACTTAGATAAACAGAGACTATGTACTAAGGGAGATAAAACTTTTTAGAAAGTTTAATAGCCTACATATTAAAATAACTGCAACTAATATCTTCAAAAAGATAAAAGAGTTCTATAGCAGACAAGTGCTTCAAAAAAGGATAAAAGAAGATGTTACATTCGTAAAACAAGAACATTAAAATTAAAAAGATATTCACAGAACCAAAAAGGTCATTTGGAAATTATTCTGGTGATTGCAGGTAATATTCATAGAAAGGTTAAAAAATAAAGTTGAGAATATTATCCAGAAAATGGAGAAAAAGGACCAATACATGAAAATAGGACAGAGAGGCTGGGCGAGGTGGCTCATACCTGTAATCTCAGCACTTTGGGAGGCCGAGGCAGGCAGATCATGAGGTCAAGAGATCAAGACCATCCTGGCCAACATGGAGAAACCCCATCTCTACTAAAAATACAAAAATTAGCTGGGTATGGTGGCACACGCCTGTAGTTCCAGCTACTCAGGAGGCTGAGGCAAGAGAATCAGTTGTACCCAGGAGGCAGAGGTTGCAGTGAGCCAAGATCGTGCCACTGCAGTCCAGCCTGGACAACAAGAGTGAAACTCCATCTTAAAAAAAAGAAAGAAAAAGAAAATAGGACAGAGAAACGAGGAAAATTATAAGACCAGCGAAACAAGGAAAATTACAAGACTAGTTCAGATGACAGAATAGTTGTAGGAAGAAAAGAGAAAAGAAGAAATCATGAATGAAATAATGTAAGGACATCTCTCAAAACTGAACATCATGAATTTCCAGGTTGAAAGCGTTTATCAAAAGTCTGTGAATGAAAGCAGACCCACACCAAGCCTGCCATTATAACATTTCAGAACACTTGGAACGAGATGCTACAGAATTGCTTCATACTTAATTAACAATGCTGGGGAGGCTAAAAGCCAATGAATTAATTGATTCCTTCAGACTTGTGAGGGAAAAAGATCATAACTGTGATGGCTAATACTGAGTGTCAACTTAATTGGATTGAAGGATACAAAGTATTGATCCTGGGTGTGTCTGTGAAGGTGTTCCCAAAAGAGATTAACATTCCCAGTGGGCTAGGAAAGGCAGACCCACCCTTAATCTGGGTAGGCACAATCTAATCAGCTGCCAGTGTGCCTATACTATAAGCAGGCAGAAAAATGGGAAAAGAGAGACTGGCCCGGCCTCCCAGCCTACATCTTTCTCCTGTATTGGATGCTTCTTGCCCTCGAACATCAAACTCTAAGTTCTTCAGTTTTGGAACTTGAACTGGCTCTCCTTGCTCCCCAGACTGCAGCCTATTACGGGATCTTGTGATATATATATATATATATATATATATATATATATATATGGGAGTTTATTATTATATAGATATTCCATTATATATATAGATATTCCATTAGTTCTATCCCTCTGGAGAACCTGACTAATACAGATTTATGTTATTGTTGTGTAACGAACGGCCCTAAACTTTTGTGGCTTAAAACAATAGTCATTTTATCATATCTCACAATTTGAAGGGCTCAGGAATTCAGGCAGAGCTTGACTGGCCAATTTTTCCTCTCTATATGACATTGTGGTTATGCGATAACATTACCTAATGGCTGGGCTGGGCTGGGCTGGAGAATCTAAGATGGCTTCACTCACATGATATGCCTGGGAAGGGACAACTGGAAGGCTGAAATCAGCCATGTAGGGCCTTTTTTTAATAGGCTTTTTTTTTTTTTTTTTTTTTAGTAGTTTTAGGCTTATGAAAAATTTGAGGTGATTAGATCATGGGGGTGGATTTCTCTTGCATGGTTTAGCACCATCCCTTTTGGTGCTGTCCTCATGAAAGGGAGTGAGTTCTCATGAAATCTTGTCATTTAAATATATGTAGCACATTCCCCCTTGTTCTCCTGCTCCTGCTTTTGCCATGTGACATGCCTGTTCCCCTTTTGCCTTCTGTCCTGATTAGAAGCTTCCTGAGACCTCGCCAGAAACAGATGCTGCTATGCTTCCTTTACATCCTGCAGAACCATAAGCCAATTAAACCTCTTTTTGTATAAATTACCCAGTCTCAGGTATTTCTTTACAGCAATATGAGAATAGACTAATACAATAATAAATACTTAGAAAATTAAGGAAAGAAATAAAAGGCAGTCATTAACTCTACAGAAATAAAAAAGTTATAAAGAAAATAGAAAGTTGTCAATAGCTAAATCCTCTTCAAGAGTAAGAAGTGAACAGATAACGTCAAAGACTAAAAATCAGGAAGTAGCCTTAAAAGTATGTTACTTAGAGATGTAAAGAAAAATATCAAAATATCCAGCCAGTTAAGGTTGGTATTAGTTGCCTATGAGAATGGAGACATGGATACTGGAGGGAGGTGTGGAGTTGCTGTTTATCATCACGAGTCTCATATACACACATAGGTAAGTTATTTGGTTCTATGAGACTCACCACCTCAAGTCTTTGTTGATTTCAGCTTCTCAATTAGACTTCCTCTGGCCACTCTACTTCTCATTTCCTTTCTCTCCTTTGCTTCATAGAATTTATAACTTTCTAGCATACTCTGTCATTTGCTTTTTTTATAATGTTTAATGCTTTTATTGGTCTTTTTATGTTGAAATATCAACAACACAGAAGCAGGGATCATGTTTTTTAATTTTCCAATATAACTCAAGTGCCTAGAATAATACTTGGAATGTAGCAGGTGCTCAATAAACATCTATTAAGTAAATTAATTTTTAAGCTATATGCATGGGTAGCTTTGATTTTAAAAAATAAATACATCATTCACCTCAAAATTCTACTACAAAACAAAAATGTCACACTTAAAATATTGCTCAGACATCTTGGTCTTCTATTAAAAAGCATTATCATTGGTATTCTCAGACTTCAAAAAATATATACTATTTACAATGCATTCTGAATGCCCAAACACAATATATGCTTACCTTTCTGAAGCACTGAGACAGTTGCCATGCACTGTAATACAATGAGTAAGATTTCATATAACACTTAATAAACAGTATTGTATGTAAGGTTGTGAGATGTTAACTTATTATAATGAAAAGAAGATAAAATATATTTGAAGATTATGCAAATATTTTAAGCTAAATTATTTTTTAGTTTATATCTTGTTTCAAAAAAGATTTTAGGAAGCCTATGACAGTATAGAGAACACAATATTTAATTAAATTTAAATTAAACTAAATTTCATTGTATTAATTAAACTACTTACATCTAAATTAAGCAAAAGAAAATGAAAACTCCAAGACAAGACAAAAGGGAGTCAAGAAAATGACTTAAAATATGTATAATTATAGCCTGATACTGGTGTCAAATTTGTCTGTAAGTTCTGTGTCCATTAGTATTAGATACAAGGAATGGAGATTCAACATATATAAATTTATTTCTTTCACGCAGAAAGGTTTAGAAAATATACAGTCTAGAATTGATATGGGAGCTCAACTCCATGTAGTTCTCAGGGATCCAGGCTCCTTCCAGCTCACTCCTCCACCTTTTCAATGTGAACTTTATTCCCATTGTTTAAGATGGCAGTATTCCTATTCTGGGCAGGAGACTGGAGAAGAGGTACAGAAAAGGAAACAGAATCATCATCCAATTGTTTCCTAAGGAACATTACCAGAAATTGCCACTGGATAGTTCTAATTCCATCCCATCACCCAGAACTTAGTGATGTGCCACTCCTAGCTGCAAGAGAAGCTGGAAAATGCAATCCTCATTCTGGACAGACATGGGTCCTGCTTAAAATTCTGTCATAATGCATGAAGGGAGAACAGAGCTGAAGAACAATAATAGTGTCAACCATAGCTTTATAGCAACCAAAAAAAAAAAAAAAAAAGGAAACATGGTTAGCTTCAATATAACAGAGTTAATAAAGATGAGCAATTGCTCAAGAAATGTACAGAAGTTCTTGATTAAAAAAATATTTGAAAGGGATGATTCTGGAGGTCTTTGTACAAAAGAAAAAGTTTTATGTCTTCAGCAGTACTCTTACGACACCCATACAACTCATTTCGTAGAACTGCTTCTCATAACAACTGCCAATATTACATTGATAGTTCAAAGAAAACTTGTCAGCAGAGATTTGATTTTTTTGAGTTCATTTTAACAGTACTTTTTTAAAACGTGATAGAAACATGGTTTTTTTTTTAACTTCTTCATGTGAGTATCTGACCTTAAATATATACATATGTATTTGTTTCAGAATTAAAGAAAAATCTATTTACCTTCGCTTATGGAAAAGAAATCACTGTAATCACAGGGACTACCAGAATATTTCAAGAAATGGTATGTAGCTTTCCACTTAAGCTTTCCATTTAAGCCTTTACCCTGTAATGATTGATTTTATTTTATAAGTACCTCAAAAGCTGAGATTTAGATAGCAAGGACCACAGAACAAAATGAACAGTCTCCCTTCTAACACCATTGCCCTTTCTGAAAGAAGGGCCCTGTGCTTAGAGCCATTTACCCACAGCAAAGGAGAACAAAAACAAGCTGCAGTCAAGGGGTAGACCAAGAGAGCAGATCATTCACCCATAGCAAAGTTCTAGCAAGGCCAAGGCACAGGACGCTTGAGGCTCAGGAGGCAAGACCTAAATGAGCATTAGCAGAGCAAGAGCTGAGCAAGGTCAAGGTCATTGCAAAAGCTCTGCCCTCTCCGATGGTGCAAAGTCTCCCACGTTTCTGCTGGGGTTGGAGTTTTCAGTTTCACCTGTGTGGGTTTCAACCTTCCCCCTTGGACCTGGAGGTGGTCTATTGCCACAAGAATCTGATGAAACTTCTGATTGATAAACCATGGCCTGGTTAACGCCTAATGAATTGCCAAGTAATGTTTTGTAACACCATAATATAGAGATGGTAAACAGTGTGTGTTGCCACTCTGTCTTCCTAAGCCTGGGAAAGATATTGCTAATCAGCCTTGGCACTCTCGTCTGCTCTGCTCAGATTCTGCCTCAGCAGTTCTTGAAACACAGCACATCTGACAATCACCATCAACAAATTAGGCTTGGCACATGAAGTTAAACCTATTTGCTATCCCTGTGCTATCTCTAATTAACAAAACATGTTGAGGAATTTTCCAAGCAGCAAGCTTTTAAACTAAACATGTGACCTACAAATAATGTATTTCTTATAATAAATATTCTATACAGAATAAATGCCCCCCTCATCTAAAAACAATATAGACTTTTTTACTAATAAAATAATTACGGTCGTTAACTGAGCTCTTACCAAGTGCTAAGAACACTTTATGTTTATTCCTGTTGATCTTTTCAACAACAGACACTGTAAGGTAAGTATTATCAATTTCTTCAGTACTAAGATACCATTGATTGTAATAGCTCTAGGGAGTTTTGAGGGAGGAAAAAGGAAGGAAAAATTTCAATGTACCCATTGATTGCAGCATTCAACTCAATACCAAATGTGTTAAAATATACTTCTCAGAATTGGGCATGAAAATAATATCCACACTGTCACAGCTGTGGAAATGAAGACATGGAGAAGCCAAGAACCTCTTCCCCAGCCGCAAAGACAGTAAGTTACAGAGGAGACACTTCTACCCACGTTGTCTCACTCCACTCAGATACCAGCAAAGATAATACAGCCACTGGGCTATGATCCCAGATGATCTGCAGAAAGAGATTGGCCTCATCCCTCTGCATGTCAATACAACCAATAGTTAACGGACAATTACAGTCAAATCTGGCCATGTGACCCATCACAGATACAAAGTGAACATCAGGCCTGTGGCTGCACTTTCTTTTTCCTTTAGTGAGATACTCAAATAGCCCCCAACACTGTCAAATATCCTCTGTCAATGAAGATTGTAAAAAACAAAGCACAAAGCTCATCTGTGTGGAATATTATGCAGCCCTAGAAAATGATGGCTAAAGGTCAAATATATTTTTATTTGGAAAGACAAGGCACTGCCAAAAGAAAAATCAGGATATAAAATTGAATCATACAGTTTAGTTTATACCATATTTTTGAAAGAAAAGAAAAAGGCCAGGCATGGTGGCTCATGCCTGTAATCCCAGCACTTTGGGAGGCCAAGGCTGGTGGATCACGAGGTCAGGAGATCAAGACCATCCTGACTAATGCAGTGAAACCCCATCTCTGCTAAAAATACAAAAAAAAAATAGCCAGGCGTGGTGGCACATGCCTGTAGTTCCAGTTACTCAGGAGGCTGAGGTAGGAGAAACACTTGAACCTGGGAGGCCAAGGTTTCAGTGAGCTGAGATCATGCCACTGCACTCCAGCCTGGGTGACAGAGTGAGACTCGCTCTCCACACACAAAAAAAAAGATATACATAGGAAAGATTAGCAGAAAATATAGAAAATCATTATGTTTGATAAATTATGAGCGATTGCTTTCACCTTTTTCTACTTTTCTGTTTCCTGATGTTTATTTTTATATAGAAATAACCTCTAAAAAACTTAACAGAAACTGAGTCTAGGAGTAGTACAGGGCTTGTCCAAGGTTCTGTAGCCAAAGGCATGAGGTTAGGGGAGCACACTGACTGACAGGATTCTGCCAGAAATGCAGGCTGCAAGCTGGTGTTTGTAACTTGTGACTCTAAGCTAGCGTTTCTCCTTCACAACACCCAGGTGTGCAAAGTCAACATCACCTTACCACTCACAATAAACGCAGTCATTGTTCATAAAATCATGAAGACTAGAGTAAGATAATCCAAAAAGTATACCTAGGACACTTGATAGTAAATTGCTGTCCTTTTGCGATCTGCTCTCTTGACATTGACAACATTCCTTTAAAATTCAGGTTGAAAAGATAAAAATCGGGGACAGGAGGAGAACCTAGTCATGCCAGAATGTGCTCGAAAGCTGTGGCTTTTGTCAGACTTTTTGTCTAGTGAATAAATGCCGGGGAAGAGGGGATATTTTCTTCCTTTGAATCTGCAGTCCTTAGAAATGCATAAAATGTATACTTTGTCTAGTATTACTTCTTTGACTATCCTTGACTAATTTTCTAAGACTGTAATTCTAGAAAGATGTATTTTTAGTTTCTCAGTTACTCATTATTTAATGTTCTGGTTTTATTCTCCAGCCCCTCTTCCTATTTTCTCTTGAGTTTCCCTGCTGTGGACTCTCTTTTGATATTATGCAGCATGTAACCTGACCACCCACGCCAAATTACTTCAATTACTCTCCAAGGTTTTTATTAGATTTAGGAAAAGTCAGCTTTTCACATTCTGCATATTTATGGGGCTACATTTATTTTTCAGAACCAGCAAGAAAGAAAGGGAGAAAAGGGAAGAGTTGAATAGAATACTAAACTGTTTCTTAAAAATTGAATAGTAAGAATTAAAGAAACAGCTCCTATTTTCATCCTGATCCTTATGTAAGAGATCTCAAAAACATCTACACATAACTCTATCATGAACCCCAGTCAGTGACTATAACACATTTTTTTAATTTTTTTGAGACAGAGTCTCGCTGTTTCACCCAGACTGGAGTGCAGTGGCACGATCTCAGCTCACTGCAACCTCCACCTCCTGCGTTCAAGTGATCCTCCTGCCACAGCCTCCTGAGTAGCTGGGATTACAGGCACATACCACCACACCTGGCTATTTTTTGTATTTTTAGTAGAGACGGAGTTTCACCATATTGGCCAGGCTGGTCTCAAACTCCTGACCTCAGGTGATCCACCTGCCTCGGCCTCCCAAAGTGCTGGGATTACAGGCGTGAGCCACCATACCCGACCCTGTAATACATTTTTAAACGGAGAATGGAGAAGTCATCTTTAATCCAGGGAATGATTGTCTGGTGCAGGGGTTAGGAACGGGAAGTGTCCTGCCAAGTCTTTTTTATAATCAACAGAGGAGAGAGTTGCGGTGACTCTCAGAACTTCCCAGATACCAAAATTGCTCAAGGTGGGAGGCTGCCAGCACATGAAAGAGGGAAGGACCTAAGAACTGCAGAGCAGCCTGGCTCCTCTGGTCCTTCTCCAAGATGGAAAGTGGACCCCAAAAACAGAGCAGGGCCCTTTCTCTCCTGATTGCCTCACATAATTGTCTCTTTTCCTTGAAGTATAAAGTGGACTGGTTTTGAATTTGGGTCCTGGAATTGGTATATGGCTTGGGCCAATCACTGAGTTTCTCTTGCCTGTTTCTGCATCTGTAAAATGGGAATCATAGTTCAGTGAGCACAGTTGCCAGAGGTGACCCTGCATCTCATTCAGGGTTGCCCAGACAACAAGCCAGCTTGAGTGAATTGTCTTCCCCATCCTCCTGGGGGAGAGATTGCACCCAAACTCAGTGGGGTAAGGTGGTACTGGAGATAGCTGCCTTCTGATCTTTTGCAAACCCAGCTTTTCTCCGTTAAAGCCAGTTCTTTAAACTACTCCATGTGACACTGTAGAATTCATCATGAAACCTGGTGCGTGACTGACCAGATATGGCCCACCTTCCACACAGGGATGGGAATGGTACATACCTGAGCTTCATGGGGCTGCTGAAGGCTGAATGAGAAACACAGGGCTTCATAAATGTCCAGCATTAGGGTACCACTAGAACAGTGTTGCTAATTTCACCTACCACCTGTATTATTGTTTATTTACTCAGTGTTTTTGAAAATCAGTTGCTTTTTCTTTTTTTTCTTTATTTTCTTTCTTTTTTTATTGTTTTTTGTTTGTTTTTGAGACAGGGTCTCACTCTGTCACTTAGGCTAGAGTACAGTGGCATGGTCATAAGCTGCCGTAACCTCAAACACCTGGGATCAAGTGATCCTCCCACCTCAGCCTCCCAAGTCCTGGGACCACAGGCATGCACCACCACATCTGACTTTTTTTTTTTTTTTTTTTTTTTGATAGAAACAGGGATCTCGCTACATTTTCAAAGCTGGTCTTGAACTCTAGGGCTCAAGCAATCTTCCTGACTCAGCCTCTCTAAAAGCTGGGATTACAGGTGTGAGCCACTGTGTCTGGCCCAATCGTTTTTTCAGTGTCAAAAGATTTTTTGTCATTGTTAGCAATAACTTTATTTTTTATTTATTTTTTATTGCTATGTAATAGATGTACAGATCTTCAGGGTATATGTGATAATTTATACATTTATATAATCAAATCAGGGTAATTGGGATATCTATCACCTTAAATATTTCTCTTTTCTATATGCTAGGAACATTTCAATTATTCTCTTGTAGCTATTTTGAAACATACAATAGATTAATATGAACTACAGTTACCCTATTGGTCTATAGAATGCCAGGTCATATTTCCTCTATCTATCTGTATATTCATACCCATTAATCAACTATGAAAAGTTTTTAAGAGAAACAAGTCAATTTGAAAAAATAAATAAATAAATTCAAAAGCTGCATGTTAATAATAAGAAGGCCTGTGGCTCCTAGAATTAGAGGGTAGCAGAAGGGCTCGAGGGTTGAATACCTAGGCCCCAAGAGACAGAGGCAGGCAGCAGGGTAGCCGGGGGCAGCTGAATAGGCCTGAAGTATCATGCAGAAAGAAGGGGCTCCCTCTGCAAGGAAAAAGCTAGGGATAGGAGTGGGAAGTGATGGATGCTGAGATTGACAGAAGTGAGCAGCAGCAGATGGACTCCTGAGGGGCAAGAGATGGTTGCAGCCTGGGGAGTGGGCTCAGGACTCCACTTGGGGAGGAACCAGGAAGTAAGGACATGAATTAAGCGGGAGAAGAGGCAGTGCTGAGGGCCAGGTTGCCAAAGAAGCCCTGAGGATGCTGGGGCTAAGGATTGTAAGGGGCTGGAGAGCAGCCTTGGCTGATTGAGCTGGGAGCTCTGGAACATGCTGGGGGTGGAGGCTTAAGGTAGAGGAGAAGCAGATGAGGGGTTTCAGCCTCTCTCCGGCAAAAAATGTCCACCTTTTGGAAGATAAGACCATCAGCAAATGGCTCCCGGCAGTACCCACCTGGGGAGGCCGGTTGGACAAATGTGGATGCTGAACTGCCTCCTACCCCTGTGCTGTAGATTTCAAGACCTGGGCATTAATCCTGGGGGCCTCATTGTCAGCGAGAACTCAGTAAATACTAGACTTTATTCATCCCTTCTCGTCCCTGTGTGATCTCATGCCCCCTCATTCCCACGCCCAGCAGAACGGGTCAGCCACTCCACCTGGCTCACCAGGCAAGCCCTTTGCTCCTGCCTCTCTTGTTGCACTTTCCTTGGTGTGCGGTTCAGTTATTTGCTTGAAGACGGATGTCCAGTGCCATAGGGAACAGGAGCCACTTGGGGCCGATATCGGTATTCCTGACAGTTAGCTTGGCCTCTGCTTCACATAGCAGGGACGTGTACATCTAACACACGTTTCTTTTTAACCTAAATGAGTCAGGCGTCACATTAAACCTTTGAGAAGAACTAAAGGGCAAATGGTAATCCAACTAAATCCAGCTCACCAACTCATAAACCTCCATGGTGGGCAAAAACCACAACTGGCAAGATTATGTTTCATTTAAAATAAAGCATAAGAACCACTATGAGATATCACCACACACCAGTTAGAAGGTTCACTATCAAAAAAACAGAAGACAACACACAGGATATGGAGAAACGGGAACCCTTGTGCACTGCTGGTGGGAAGGCAAAGTGGTATAGCTGCTACAGAAAACAGTATGGAGTTTCCTTCAAAACTTAAAAATTAAACTACCGTATGATCCAGCAATCCCACTTCTGGGTATTTATCCAAAAGAATTGAGGATCTCAAAGAGATATGTGCACTCCTGTGTTCATGGAGGTTCTTCATGGCAGCCAAGAGTTGGAAACAGCCTAAATGTTCATCAACAGATGAATGGATAAAGAAAACATGATCTACACATACACAGTGGAATACTATTCAGCCTTTAAAACAGAGGACATTCTGAAACATCAATAGGATCTTGAGGACCTTATGCTAAGCGAAATAAGCCGGTCACAGAAGGATGAATACTGCCTGATTCCACTTACAAGAGGCATCTAGTCAAACTCACAGAAGCAGAGAGTAGAATGATGGTTTCCAACGGCTGGGGAGAGAGGAGGGAAATGGGGAGTTGCTATTCGACTGGTCTAAAATTTCAATTATGCAAGATGAGTGAGTCCTCGGGATCTGCTGTGTGACATTGTAGAGAACAGTTCTTACGTTAAGTGTTCTTACCACAATAGAACATACAAATAGATGAAAGACAAAAAAAAAAAAGAGTAGAAGAAAAACAAATAATAAAGTGGTATAAAATACGTTTTTAAGTAGGGGCTGGGCACGGTGGCTCAAGCCTGTAATCCCAGAACTTTGGGAGGCCAAGGTGGGTGGATCACTTGAGGTCAAGAGTTGGAGACCAGCCTGACCAACATGGTGAAATCCCATCTCTACTAAAACTACAAAAAAAATTGCCAGGCGTGGTGGTGGGCCCCTGTAATCCCAGCTACTTGGGAGGCTGAGGCAGGTAGGATTGCATGATCTCAGATGTTCAAGGCGAGCTAGGGCACAGCGAGACCCCCTCTACTAAAAAAAAAAAAAAAAAAAAACAGCCAGGTGTGGTGGCACACACCTGTAGTCTCAGCTATTCAGGAGACTAAGGTGGGCTTGAGCCCCAGAGGTAGAGTCTACAGTGAGCTGTGTTTGTGCCACTGCACTCTAACCTGAGCAAGCAAATCGCTTGAACCCGGAGGTGGAGGTTGCAGTGAGCCAAGATCGTGCCATTGCACTCTGGCCTGGGCAAAAGAGTAGAAACTCCATCTCAAAAAAATAATAATAATAATAATACACACACACACACACACACACACACACACACACATTTTGTAAGTAAATACAAATCTGCAAGGCAAAACTCATCTGCTTTTGAACACAAATCAATCCCAAGCCTAAATTTGCATTGCGGCCACCATGGCCTGCAGAGAAGAAGGCATTGAGATGCACACAGGCCCTCTTTACAGTTTCCAAACAAGACTTTCCTCGCTTGGAATGTAATGTCTTTTTCACTGGCAGACATCTTCATATTGTTTTTGCAAGCTTAGCAAAACCTTTGTATAAACACCTGTTTGGGGTTATTTTGTTTTCAGAAGTTCTAAGGGGTTTAATGGCATGTTTCCTGGGATGAGGCTTCTATTCATACAGTAAGGGGCCTCCCCTCTTTGTCCACCCACTTACAGGGAGGGCAGGGAGCAGAGAACTCACATGAAATGTCTGGATATTTTAAAAAATGAGAATTTTAACACTTCACTGAAGTGCCTGTGTTTACAGTCTCACCTGCCCATCTTCCCACCCCCTTGCTGCAGACCACATTTGCTCTGGAACTTCTTAGGCTGCCCCTCATCCCCAACCCACACTATGAAAAAGCCTCATCTTGCATGTTCACTTCTGTGGGCTTTGGTTAAACCATCTGTAAAATGGGAGAGAATCTGGCAGACCTAGAGAAACTAGAAAAAGGGGCAAGATTGAGACTAGCATGTGCAATTCATATTCAGGTCAGGAAGGCTGAGGAGCGGGGGAAAAGGGGAGAAGAGAAGAAAAATGTGGGCGGGGAAGGGGTGAAGAAAGAATTTCTCAAGGGGATTGAGGAGGGAGGTCCTGGAGCAGAATCAGTGAAGGGAAACTCCAGAAGAGAGGGGAACTGGGTGGGCATTGCTGTTATGCTGTGAGCACAGCTCAGTACTCCCTTTGGATGACTGTTGGACTGTTTTCTCAACACAGCACTGCTCTGAGAATGAACCACAGGAGAAAGTAGGACAATGACTTCGGTGCCCAATGAGTCAGAAAGGCTTGCAAGAGGGAGGAACAGCTCTAGAGAGTTCACCAGGCCCTGGCTGTTGACAGGCGCCAGAATATTTCCCTGCACAATGTGCCTCTTTGGCATAAGGATTATTTTGAGCTAAAGGCCATTTAGAACCAGCAGATTCAAGGACAGTTTTTCTTTTATAAAGGAAGTGTACATTTGTAAAAGGTGTCTCCCATTCCCTGTACCAGGAGAAGGAGGACTCAACATCTGTTATCAGTAGGGAAGGCACCTTACTCTTAAACTTAAATCTGCAGAGCAAACCTTGCTAAACAACCGCTATTTACCATACCTTTCCTCCTTACCTTCCCATAACTTGCCTGTTCCACTCACACTCCCAAATTCCTTTTCCTTTAGCTGAGGGTAGTGTATATAAGCCCAAGTTCTAATTGCCCCTTTGGGTTACACATTGCTAGATGCTCCCATGTATACACGTGCAATGCACATATTAATAAACTTCTATTTCTTTTCTCCTGTGAATCTGCCTTTGAATCAAACAAGCAGGGCCCCAGCTGCAATGCCTAAGCTGGGTAAAGGAAATTTTTTTTTTCTTCCCCTACAGTGTGCAGCCAAAGGAGAGATGCTGCCTTTGAGAGATATCCTAACAAAAGTAGACACAAGGGAGCAGTCTGTCCTGCTGTTAACCTAAAGAGACCTGACAGAAAAAAAAAATTTGCTTCCTCAATAGACAAGAAGATTGTCAAAGGAGTTTGCCCTGGGCACAAGAAAACAACTATTCAGGCCTTACTCCAAGCCAGACAGAACAGGTTGATGTCCTTACAGGTCCTAAACAATTAATCATATGTTTTACCCACCAATATTGCCAGGAACTATTGTTCAGGGCCCAATTCTCCAGGGCCATCCATTAGCAGAATGTGTGAATTTCCCTGGAGAGTTGTTTGAGGTTGCTCTTATTACTCTTATTACAGATTTTTAGCTAATACTAAGTATCTTCTCTGTTAAGTGTGCTCTGAATGAAAAGACCCCCCAAACAGGCTTTGTGTGACCACCATGGCTGTTTACTCACCTGGGTGCAGGCAGGCTGAATCTGAAAAGAGGGTCAGTAGAGGGCGGTGGGATAGGAGCTGGTTTTATAGGTTTAGGTTATGCAGTATAAAGTTACAGTTCAGAGCAGTTTTTTCAAGCTAGGAGGGGGTCGTAGGGCCTGGAGTCACGAGGTTGACCTGTCAGTTGAGCAAGGTCAGTTGCAAAGTCCTATTGCCTCATCAGTTGAGGTGGGAATAAGAAACAATAGAAGAATGTCTCAAAGTTAATTAGGCACCCCAGGGGTTGGTCATTCTTCTCTTTTTGTGATCTTCCAGTTACTTCAGACTTTCTAGTTGCAGGAACTCATCTGGAGGTGTACATGCAGGTCACAGAGGTTACCATGCAGTCAGTCCATGGTGCAGTCAGTCAGCCTAAAAGACCTTACATTCTCTAAGCCAGACATTCTGTTAAGTTCTTTATACACTCCATCTTCATTTAATTCACAGAGCAACTCCATTTTACAGATGAGAAAACTGAGGCTCACAAAGGTTAAGTAACTTGCCCAAGGTCTTTTAGCTTGTCAGGGGTAGATCTTAAGCCCTGTCTGTCTCATACTAAAGACCATGCTCTTAACCATGCCATACTGTCCCCTATTTGGGTTCTGGCTTCTAAAATCACCACTCTGCTGCTTCAGACTGTTAGCAGTAGGGAATCCATATGGGTCTGCAGAAACCTCAATTCTTGCCTTCTCAGAAGAAAGAATTCAATTCGGGTCATTGGGCAGATGGAGAGAACAAGGCACGTTTTAGAGCAGGAGTGAAAGTGTATTTAAAAGTTTTAGAGCGGTGGCCAGCCATGGTGGCTCACACCTATAATTCCAGCACTTTGAGAGGCTGAGGCAGGCAGATCACTTGAGGTCAGGAGTTTGAGACCACCCTGGCCAACATGGTGAAGCCCCATCTGTACTAAAATAAAAACACAAAAAATTAGCCAGGGCATGGAGGCACATGCCTGTAATCTCAACAATTCAGGAGACTTAGGCAGGAGAATCGCTGGAACCCAGGAGGTGGAAGTTGCAGTGAGCCGAGATCGTGCCACTGCACTCCAGCCTGTGTGACAGAGCAAAACTCCGTCTTGGGAAAAAAATAAATCAATCAAGTTCTGGAGCAGGAACAAAAGGAAGTAAAGTACACTTGGAAGAGGGCCAAGCAGGTGACAGGAGAGATTTTCAAGTGCGTGGTTTGACCTTTGACTTGGGATTTTATATGCTGGCATTCTATATGCACATGTGGTGTGCCAGCACTTGGGAGGGGTCTCTGCGCAGTGTGTTCACTGAGGTTATACACATGCTCACCTGAGGCATTTTTCCCTCACCAGTCAAGTCTTCCTGGAGGAAGGTCAAATACCAGTTAAACACCACCGTTTTGCCTCTTAGTGTGTATGCTTGGGTCCACACACCTGACTCCTAAGATCTTATGGGGAAGCTGCTGATCACCAGTTTCAGGTGTTTTCTATGTATTGGGAGCCAGTTTTTTCCTGGTGCTGGCTATGACCAATTATTATTTTAGAGAGATGGTCACCTGGCATTCCTGGGGGCAGGAGGCCTCCCCTGCCCTCCTCATGTCTGACTAGCTACCTACTCTGACAAGACAGCGAACACCTGTCCTGGAGTATGCTGAATGTCAGAATTAAATACCTGAACACACGGAACCCAGCACTCTGCTAGTCTTCTTTATCAAAAGTGGCCTTCTTGAAATGAGTTAGAGACCGAAAAAAATAAATAAATAAGGATGAAGAGACACACTATAAATGAGTATTAATCCAGGCTTAGCTGAATTCAGTTACACATATAAGGACTTATTATTTTTGTAACCCTGTCTCCCACCATGATCTCTATTATGTAACAAAACAGGTTTTGTACCTTTAACTAGCTACCTGAGCTGCTGCTATTGTATTCTTGCCAAAAATTGCATAACCTGAGTTTAATCATGAGGAAACAATACAAACTAACATTAAGAACATTTTACCAAAAAAAGAAAAAAAAAGGCCAGTACTACTTAAAAGTGTCAAGGTCATGAAGGACAAAGAAAGACTAAGCAATCAGTTTAGATTAAAAGGACACTAAGGAGATGTGATAGCTGAATACAGTATGTGATCCTAAATCAGATTCTAGCCCAGAACACAGCCGTTACTGGAACAGTTAGTGGAATTTAAATAAGGTCTATAGATTTATAGATTAGGCAATTGTATTAGACCAGTGTGGATTTCTTGATTGTCCTCATTGTGCTATAATTATTGATGTTCACATGTGGCCAAGCATGGTGGCTCATGCCTCTAGTCATAACACTTTGGGAAGCTGAAGCAGGTAAGATTGCATGATCTCAGACGTTCAAGGCAAGCTAGGGCACAGCGAGACCCCCTCTACTAAAAAAAAAAAAAAAACAGCCAGGTGTGGTGGCACACACCTGTAGTCTCAGCTATTCAGGAGACTAAGGTGGGCTTGAGCCCCAGAGGTAGAGTCTACAGTGAGCCGTGTTTGTGCCACTGCACTCTAACCTGAGCAACAAAGTGAGACCCTGTCTCAAAAAAAAAAAAAAAAAAGATGTTTACATTTAGATAATCTGAGCAAAGGCATGTACAAATCCTCCATTCTACTTTTGCAACTTTTTGGAAATAATTTCAAAATGAAAATTTGGAAACAATTTTTAAAAGCCACAGAAAAGAGTATTAGAAAGAAGCAAAGAAGTCACCTTTGTCAAACTCAAGCAGGCACTCAGTATCTGGCGAGCCCAACTACTGGGTTGAGCATTTGATCTCAACCCAAAACCTTGAGAGGATAATGACAGAAATTATTTATAACAAAACAATGAGGACATTTCTGTTTGGGGAGCCTTGATACAGTGTGGGGACAGCAACAGAGACAGATTCTACTACCAAGTTTTGAGGTGCTTCATCTAAAAGGCAAATGCTTATAGATATACTCAATGCCTACAGCATCAAAACCTGCTGTTTCTGCTAAGGACAAAATGCAAGATACAGTGTTCAGTCCCTAGAAACTTTTTTTTTTTTTTTAGACAGAGCCTCACTTTGTTGCCTAGGCTGGAGTGCAGCGGCACGATCTCGGCTCACCGCAACCTCCACCTCCCGGGTTCGAGCAATTCTCCTGCCTCAACCTCCTGAGTAACTGGGTATAGGCATGCACCACCACACCCAGCTAATTGTTGTATTTTTAGTAGAGATGGGTTTTCCCCATGTTGGCCAGGCTGGTCTCAAACTGCTGACCTCAGGCGATTCGCCCGCCTCGGCCTTCCAAAGTGCTGGAATTACAGACATAAGCCACAGTGCCTGGCCAATCACTAGAAACTTTTAAAAAAGAAACAATTCAATATGACATATCTCATATAGAGGGAAGCAAATCACTGTTTTATTACTTGTGTATTTATTATTTATTATTCCCATTTTTAATACCTTCAAGGTTTTGAAATTTAAAGGTTCGTTAAATAATGGAGACACTCTGATTCAAGTGGTACTATTTCTTAGGACTTACCCATGCAACTCTTCCTGGCTTACTGTTTCATGCAAACGGTCTAGATAGGAGCAGGGCATGACAGTGATTGTAATGTGTGTGCTTTTGATCCATCTGTTTTGTCAGGATTTTTATCCCTCACTGCTTGAAACAGCACAACTACAGAGGGAAAATTCAGAAGCAAATGCCTTACACTTTTTTAATGTCATTGGCAATGTCCAGGGCTCCTGAAGTCCTAATGGGATGTCCTTTCAACAGATGTCTTTTGTTTAGGGCTTGAGATAAAGGACATCACGGAAAGTTATCTGCTGCTTGTATTGATAGCTTGAGCGAGCTGCCATTTCTATTAGCTCCTGAGCATCCCGGGATGAGCCTTTTACCTCTGCTCTTCTCTTTCACTTTCCTTCTGCTTCTTTTCCACTTGACTTTGCCCCACCACTCCCCTCCTCTCTTTTCTCTCCAATATTGCAATAGGTTCTAGAAATAGAAAGATGAGAAAGACAAAGCCCCCGCCTTCAGGGAGATCATCACCAAATGGAAAACAGAGACAAAAATGGAAGTCACTGTGCTTCTGGTAAAAGGGAAGTGGAATAAAGGCAAGTTGAGGCCTCTGCACGTAAGAAGCATTTAACTCTGTCTGGACAAGTAGAGGAAGACTGAGTTAAAATGTGAGCTGAGAGGCCTGAAGAAATAATAAGAATTCAATAAGGACAGGGAGATGGTGACTCAGAGCTGGAAGGCTCTGAGAGCAGGACGTCTTTGAGGAAGAGGGAGAGAGAAGTGCGACATGGCTGAAAGATGTTTGTGAGGCTATGTCAGGTTTTGAGACTGGAGGCAGATCCCAACCACCATGGGAAGGCTATTATTATACATTCCTTTAAAAATCTGTTTTAGAGAATCATTTAGCTGAAAATCAGAACAACACTTGTAAATCTGAAAGCATTTACAGTAGTAGAAACACCATCAGAAATTGCCACAACAAACAATTAAGTGCCTACTATTTTGAGCTCAAGGTCAATATATGAATCTCAATGTTTCTGTTTATTGCAAGCAAATATTTTTAGAGAAGAGAAAGAATTTAAATTTCTCATGATGAATTTCTTTTTCTCTTTCTTTTTTTTTTTTTTTTTTTGAGATGGAGTTTTGCTCTTGTTGCCCAGGCTGGAGTGCAGTGGCACAATCTTGGCTCACTACAACCTCCGCCTCCCGGGTTCAAGTGATTCTCCTGCCTCAGCCTCCCGAGTAGCTGGGATTACAGGCATGCACCACCATGCCCGGCTAATTTTGTATTTTTAGTAGAGATGGGGTTTCGCCATGTTGGACAAGCCGGTTTCTCACTCCTGACCTCAAGTGATCCACCCGCCTCAGCCTCCCAAAGTACTGGGATTACAGGCGTGAGCCACCATGCCTGGCCCATGATGGATTTTTTAACTGGATTGTACAAATCATTCTCCTGAAAATACCTTCTAAATCATAGAATAAAAGCAAAATCTTCAATATTTAAAATTCTAATTCATGTTCAATAATGTTAATAGATGTATTTGAGGTCAGTGTATGACACCACATTTCTCAAGATCTTTTCATACTCTTTTTAACAGATTCCAGTTTCTGGTTTCAAGTATAATGGAGTAAACAAACCCCACCCTGTCTCTCCCACTGAAAATAGTTATAAAACCTGGACAGAGTGTATGGAATAGCTGGAGCACTCTGCAAAGTAAATAGCAGGCTAAGTGAAGAAGAAAATCAGAATTAGGGCCACCACCAAACCAGCAGTGAGGTTACCATTGTGCTAACCTGTGCTATCTCCCAACCTGGACTCAAGGCAGCCCAAAACCCAGAAGTGGCCAGTGGCACAGAGAGGACCCTTCAAGAAGAAACCCTCTAGTTCTCACTCTAGAGATGGAAAAGTGGCCTCCTGGCAGTGACAGCAGAAATAGTGGGGACATACAGGTGCCTAAAATTCCAAGGAGGTTGGAGGGAGACTGCCTCTCCACTGGAAGAGTTGTGGTCCCAGGAAGGTGGGGCAAATCTCCACTGCATTTTTTCTTATTCTGTCCTCCCATTACTTGGAGTCAAAATGAGTGAATTTTTAGGAACAGCACAGCAGAGTGGAGCACTAAAGCCCCAACTTTCTGGCTACAGGACCAAATTGTGGAGCCCAGCGAACCAGAAAGTACTAGAGAGATCATGGGAAGGGAGAATCTTCAGAAAGCAACTCCATAAAGATGTTTCTGAATATGCATTTATGGAGGGATAACCAATGCTGGGATTATGTAAACCTTTCTCTTCTTTCAATGCCCTGCACCTTATTTAAAAGAGACTGGGTAAATCAGAGTTCTGACTTTAAAGGCCCTTTTCTTCTCTTCACTGGAGACAGGTGGGCTTTCCATCTGGACCATCCTGACAAATAAATAAAATGCTCCTATTCCAAGGTCAGACCTTTTTCACTTCTCCAAACTATGATTGCAGGGATCAGAGCATAGACTTATTAAGGGTAAAGTGCCAGTTCCTGAAATGTTTGCCTTACGTTGCCACATCCCACAGGCTAGGAGCTATCTATCTTTTCTTGCTGCAGTAAGCATTTTCTCTAATGATAGCAGCAGCAGCAACACAGCAAGCAGCTGGGGAGAAGTCTATGTGCAGTTGAAGAAAAACAATAGGAATGGGGAAAAGACACAAAATGTTGATGAGTCTGGCAAAAGGATAACAGAATAACAGAAAAAGGAAATTAAGAAGAAAGAGTGTAATTATGGGAATTACATAAGCAAATTATGTAATCTCAAAAAAAAAAGTTTTCCAAAAGGAAATAAAAATAGAAGGCACAAGAACTTTGGAGTAAAGAGAATTCTAGGCTCCTAGTATGGATACCTACTATGAAAAATAGACATTTGGGTAAAAAAGAACAGACAAGTCCTCATTCTGTGGCTGTTTGTGATTGCTTTTTAAAAATTTGCCACAGCTAGTTGCCATTGGTCTCCCATCTTTGTCCTGAGTGGCAAAGTGACCCAGGGGTGTGGGCACAGGAGGGGAAGACCACGTGGCATGTGACAACAGGCTTTTGTTTTCATTTTCTCCAAGCTCTGTGGGTGCTCTACACCTCACATTCCCAGCTGTACCCTAAAAAATGAAGAAAATCATTGCTCTGACCTGGTGCTTCATTTTTTCCCACTCATAGCTTAAGCTTTCATTAGTTTTCCTTTCTCATTAAGAAAAAAAACAAAGAATGAGAATTAAACATCTCCTGATCTATTATCTCACTGAAAATAAGAGGCCAAGAGTCTGGGGACTGGAACAAAATGAATGAAAGGCCCAGCCAGTGTGTGTGCCACTGCAAAATTCACACAGTGCGTGGGGCCTGTTCTCCTTCTCTTCTGTCCTCTGGAGAATAACAGGGACCACTCACACCCAGAAAGACAGGATCCCCTCTACTGAGCACTCAGTGTTATGAAATCCGGTACCTTCCTTGAGCAGAGATAATAAGCCTCAAATCACACTGACTTTTCCTCTTTTTGAGCATTGGATTTTCACTAACCTTTTAAAATTGTTTTCTGGGTGTGGTGGCTCATACCTATAATCCCAGCACTTTGGGAGGCCAAGGCGGATGGATCACCTGAAGTTAGGAATTCGAGACCAGCTTGGTCAACATGATGAAATCCCATCTTTACTAAAAATACAAAAATTAGCCAGGCATGGTGGTGGGCACTGGTAATCCCAGCTACATGGGAGGCTGAGGCAGGAGAATCCCTTGAACCCAGGAGGTGGAGGTTGTGGTGAGCCAAGATCATACCACTGCACTCCAGCCTGGGTGACAGACAAAAAAAAAAAAAAATACGTTCTCAGTGCTCAATTATGTGTCTACCCCCATAGATACTATTGGGAAGGTATTGAAGCTGTGTCCGGCTCATCTGTTAATTCCTGCTTTATGGCAGGCACACGCCGGTGCTCAAGAAATGAATGGAGTAGATAAAGGAACAAATGCACATTGAAATGAACTGATTATTCTTAATTTGTAAGATTATGTGCATTTTTAATAATTCCTGGGCAGCATTCCCCTTGAGAACTGAAACAAGAAAAGGATGCCCACTCTCATCACTCCTATTCAGCATAGTACTAGAAGTCCCTGCCAGAGCCATCAGGCAAAAGAAAGATATAAAAAGCATCCAAATAAGAAAAGAAGAAGTCAAACCATCTCTCTTCACTACAGTGTGATTCTACACCTAGAAAACCCTAACGACAGCCGGGCACAGTGGCTCATGCCTGTAATCCCAGCACTTTGGGAGGCCAAGGCGGGAAGATCACAACGTGAGGAGTTCAAGACCAGCCTGGCCAATGCAGTGAAACCCCGTCTATACTAAAAACACAAAAATTAGCCAGACATGGTGGTGCATGACTGTAGTCCCAGCTACTCGGGAGGCTGACACAGGAGAATCGCTTGAACCCAGGAGGCAGGGGTTGTGGTGAGATGAGATCACACTACTGTACTCCAGCCTGAGCAACAGAGCAAGACTCCATTAAAAAAAAAAAAAAAAAAAAAACCTAAAGACTGAACCAAAAGGCTCCTGGAACTGGAAATGATAAACAATTTTAGCAAAGTTTCAGGATACAAAATCAATGTACAAAAATCAGTAGAATGTCTATACACCCATAACGTTCAAGCTGAGAGCCAATCAAGAACATAATCCCATTTCTAATATCCCAAGAAAATAAAATACCTAGAGATGCATCTAACCAAGGAGGTAAATGATCTCTACAAGGAGAATTAAAAAAATGTTGCTGAAAGAAATCATGAATCACACACACACACACACACACACACACACACACAAATGGAAAAACATTCCATGTTCATGAATTGGAAGAATCAATATTGTTAAAGTGGCCATACTGCCCAAATCAATCTATAGATTCAGTGCTGTCCCTATCAAGCTACCAATATCATTTTTCACAAACTAGAAAAAAACTATTCTAAAATTCATATGGAACAAAAAAAGAAGCCTGAATAGCCAAAGCAATCCTAAGTAAAAAGAACAAAGCTAGAGGCATCACATTACCCAACTTCAAACTATACTATAAGGCTACAGTGACCAAAACAGCATGGTACCATGGTACTGGTACAAAAACAGACACATAGACCAATGGAACAGAATAGAGAGCTCGGAAATAAGAAGGCATACCTACAGCCATCTGATCATCAACAAAGTCAACAAAAATAGGCAATGGGGAAAGGAATCCCTATTCAATAAATGATGCTCAGATAGCCACAGGCAGAAGAATAAAATTAGAACCATATATTCCACCATACAATATCTTTCACCATATAAAAAAATTAACTTAAATGGATTAAAGATTTAAATGTAAGACCTCAACTATAAGAATCCTAGAAGGAAACCTAGGAAATATCATTCTAGAAATTTGCCTTGAGAAAAAAAATTATGACTAAGTCTTCAAAAGCACTTGCAACAAAAACAAAAACAAGTGGGACCTAATTAAACTAAAGAGGTTCTGGACAACAAAAGAGACCATCAACAGAGTAAACAGACAACCTACAGAATGGGAGAAAATATTCACAAATGATGCATCCAACCAAGGTCTAATATCCAGAATCTATAAGGAATTTAAACAATTGAACAAGCAAAAAACAAATAACCCCATTTAAAAAATGGGCAAAACACATGAACAGACACTTCTTAAAAGAAGACATATAAGCAGCCAACAAGCAGATGAAAAAAGACTCAACATCATTAATCATCAGAGAAATGCAAATCAAAACCACAGTAAAATACCATCTCACACCAGACTATTATTAAAAAGTCAGAAAACAACAGATGCTAGCAAGGCTGCAGAGAAGAGCCTTATACATTGCTGGTGGGAATGTAAATTAGTTCAGCCACTGTGGAAAGCAATTTGGAGATTTCTCAAAAAACTTTGAGAACTACCATTTGAACCAGCAATCCCATTACTGGGTATATAGCCAAAAGAAAATAAATTATTCTACCAAAGGACATATGCACTCATATGTCCTCACAACGCTATTCACAATAGCAAAGACATGGAATCAACGTAGATGCCCATACAGTGGAATGAATAAAGAAAATGTGGTACATATATACCATAGAATACTACGCAGCCATAAAAAGAACTAATTTTTGCCAGCAACAGGGAGGCAGCTAGAGGCCATTGTCCTAAGCAAATTAATGCAGAAACAGAAAACCAAATATCATGTGTTCTCACTTACAAGTAGGAGCTAAACAATGGATGCTCATGGACATAAAGATGACAAGGATAGACACAAGAGTACTAGATGTGAGGAGGGAAGCAGGGGGGCAAGGATTGAAAATGACAGTCAGAATGGTGATTATTAAAAAGTCAAGAAACAGATGCTGGCAAGGTTGCAGAGAAATAGGAATGCTTTTACACTGTTGGTGAGAATGTAAATTAGTTCAACCATTATGGAAGACAGTGTGGCAATTCCTCAAAGATTTAGAACTGGAAATACCATTTGACCCAGAAATCCCATTACTGGGTATACACCCAAAGGAATATAAATCATTCTGTTATAAAGACACATGCACATGTATGTTCACTGCAGCACTATTCATGATAGCAAAGACATGAAATCAGCCCAAATACCCATCAACGATAGACTGGATAAAGAAAATGTGGTACATATACATGACAGAATACTTTGCAGTCATAAAAAGGAATGAGATCACGTTCTTTGCAGGGACATGGATGGAGCTGGAGACCATTATCCTAAGCAAACTACCACAGGAGCAAAAAACGGAACACCACATGTTCTCACTTATAAGTGGTAGCTGAACAATGAGAACACATGGACACAGGAAGGGGAACAACACATGCTGGGGCTGGTTGGGGGAAGTGCTGGGGCGGGAAGAGCATCAGGAAAAATAGCTAATGCATACAGGGCTTAATACCTAGGTGATGGGTTGATAGGTGCAGCAAAGCACTATGGCACACATTTATCTATGTAACAAACGTGCACATCCTGCACATGTGCCCCGGAACTTAATATAAAAGAGAAAGAAAATTACCTATTGGGTCTGCTATGCTCAGTACCTGGGCAGTAGGATCAATTGTCCCCCAAACCTCAGCATCACACAATACGCCCAAGTAACAAACCTGCACATGTACCCCTTGAATCAAAAATAAAAGTTGAAATTAAAACAATAATAATGATTCCTTGCCTCACTACAAAAAAGAAAGAAGATGGTATAGCCAATTCTAAAAAAAGTTAAACATAGTATTACCATACAGCCCAGTACTTTCAGTTAGGTATACCATATGCTGAAAACACTTGCAAGAAGGGACTGTTCATAGCACCATTATTCACAACCAAAATGTGGAAACAACCCAAATGGCCATCAACGAATGAATGGATAAACAAAATGTGATATGGATGAAGCTTGAGGACATTATACTGAGTAGATTAAATCAGACTCAAAAGGACAAGTATGGCATGAGCCATCCACATGAGGTGCCTAGAATAGTTAAATGCATAGAGGCAGAAAGTAGAAGGGTGGTTATCAGGGGCTGGAGGGAGGGTTTAATGGAAAGTTATTCTTTAATGCATTTCGAGTTTTGGTTTGGAATGATGGAAAAGTTCTGGAGATGGTGGTGCTGATGGTTGCACAACAATTAATGCCACTGAATTGTACACTCCAAAGGGATTAAAAGATGAAATGAGATGTGCATTTTACCATAATAAAATGGACATAAAGCAATATTCATTTAATGTGCTAACATTCCTGAATCAACCAAGAGAACATCAGTGCTGCTTGTACAGCTAGCAACTAGCTGTATGTGACAAAGAGGCAATCATTGCATAGCTACACAACTTCAATGACACACAGGCCAGCACAGCCTTCATGGCTGTGTACTGCCCTTTTTCCCATGTGAAACTGGAAGAACATGCCTGGGTCTGCAGGAAACGCACCTGTCCCCAAGCTTCCAAGGCTGGAAGTTACAGGCAAGTCTTCCTGTGGAAAGGGGTAACTGAATGGTGTTTCTCCACTTGTTCACCGAGTTGCACCACCCACCTGACAATTACTTGCTTATTTCTAGCAGATCTGCCTCTTGGGGACAAAAAGGCAGTACGCTGGTTTGGGTTCACTCTTTCTCAACTGCAGCCTAGAGGAACATTAGGAAGCCAGAGCTAAGTATGGCAGATGGAAGGGACTGGTTTGAACTGCAGTTCTTCAAATGAGTACCTGTGTGGCTTTGGGAAAGCCACTTAAGTGGGCCTCAGTTTCCTTATTTAAAAGTGGGAATACAACAGTACCTACCTCACACAATTGTACCACAGCTTACATGAGCTATAAATGTTTAACAGCACCTAGAATAAAAGAAGAATTCAACAAACAGGATTTTTTTTTTTTTTTTTTTGAGATGAAGTCTTGTTCTGTCACCCAGGCTGGAGTATAGTGGCATGATCTCAGCTCACTGCAACCTCCACTTCCCGGGTTTAAGCACGTACCCTGCCTTAGCCTCCCGAGTGGCTGGAATTGCAGGCATGTGCCACCATGCCTGGCTAATTTTTTTTGTATTTTTAGTAGAGATGTGATTTGCCCATGTTGGCCAGGCTGGTCTCAAACTCCTGACCTCAAGTGATCCACTTGCCTCAGCCTCCCAAAGTACTGGGATTACAAATATGAGCCACCACACCCAGCCCGGATTTTCATGTAAGAGATATGTTACAGGTGGTAACAGGGATTGGGGCAGGATGGTCATTCATATCATTATGAGTTGAAATATATCAACTCTACAATCTGAAACTTGTGCTGGTCAGACCCTGCAGGAGCTCCAGGAGTGTGCAGGAATAATAGAAGGAGATTAAATGGGGCTCTCCAAAGAGGTGGGTGATTCTTAAAACATTCTTTTCATTTTGTCTAATTCTTCAACTCGTTTCTTAATATTTTCAGTAGTTTGTCTCTTTGGTGGTAGATATGTCTTTTTTTCTCACGTCCACTGGAAGGTTTACTCATTCATGCTTAGGAAATGTCTGAAGACCCCTGAATCCAAAGAAATTTTGGTTATGTTAATATACTGCTAAATAAACAGAAAAGCCCTTAAGGAGAGTTCCAGGATTAAACACTACAGAAATTGATTGGAAGGAAATTATTTCCATCAGCGTGTTGGTCAGAACAACCTTTGACCAAACAGTAATGCTGCTTTCATGAGTTCAGTCAATCAGACTCCCATATTGATGGTGTGAAATTGAACTCACTAACTTTAATTGTTTTCTTAATTTTAATTATTCAGGTGCATCTTCCCAAAACCTGAAGACATTTATAGAAAGGTAAGTGGAAGATAAGAAGTTGTTTTTAATTTGGTTTCTCATTTTGAATAAGGAATGAAAACTCTGTTATTATCCCATAATCATTTTTACTGAGCATAAATAGCTTGTTAGTCACTATCCAAACTCTAGGCTATCACTCCTTGGGCCAGTAAGCGTAGAAAGTGATTAATTTGCATATGTCCTCAAAGAAGGGTGATAAAGATGCATACAAAGTAGGTAAAACTTAGGTAACTGAAAAGACAAAAGGATGATGTCATATTCCTGCTTTATGAATGAGAAAACTTTTTTGTCTTCATTTGGGACTTAAAGCTGAGAAGCAAGGCTTGAGGTGTCCTGACCAGAAGCCTCAAGAAGCCCTTGCCTTTTCAAAGTTGACTGTGGGTCCAAGCTGCCATGATATCCTAAGAACGTGGACATAAGTAACCCAGTAACTCACCTGTGCTTACTGATGCAATTGCTGTGAAAGATGCCGAGAAGACAGTATTGTGTCTATTTACCCAGGACTTCAATCCACTCTTTTCAATGTTATGCATTTATGTGGCCCTTCTCTAACAGGCAAGTGGGATAATAATTATGGAGAATAAATGGGAAATGGGAATGGTGGTTGGCTGTACTAAAATGAAAGAAAAACAGCAAAAAGGTTGCCAACAGGGTGGTCATACCTAGATTGTTTTCAAAGGCCCAGCCTGTGTCACTGGCTACAAAGCTAGGCTTCTGACATTCGGATTCCATCTATGCCTTCTCAGCTTGTCTAGAAACAAGATGTTAGACCATCCTGCCATCGTTATATATGCTATGATTGGAAATGATGTCTGCAATGGGTAAGTTATTGCAAAAAAGTATTTTCAATATTCTTTGGCTCTGGGCTCTTCCCCACCCCACTCCTCAGCAACTCCACTCCATTATAGCAGCCTGCTCTTCAACTGAATTTCTCTATCTCAGAAGCACGGCTGGGCGCAGTGACTCATGCCTATAACCCCAGCACTTTGGGAGGCCAAGGCGGACAGATGACCTGAGGTCAGGAGTTTGAGACCAGCCTGGCCAACATGGCAAAACCCCATGTCTACTAACAATACAACGTTAGCTGGACGTGGTGGCATGTGCGTGTAATCCCAGCTACATGAGAGGCTGAGGCAACAGAATCATTTGAACCCAGGAGGCAGAGAATGCCATGAGCTGAGATCATGCCACTGCACACCAGCCTGAATGACAGAGCAAGACTCTGTCTCAAAAAAAAGCAAGTCCTAGACACATACGAAATCAACAGAACCAATCTATGAAGCTGAAAACCCCTTTTGAAAATGTCTGCTCCATTAATTATCAACTCTGATGTAAGAACAAATGAGTATGTCCTCATCAGTTATATCATAAGAAATGTACCATTACTGACTGAGAAACCAAGATTGGGCATTGTGACTTTTTTGGAAAATAAGGCAGAAGTACAGCTACCCCATAAGAATATTGATCTTACTCATATTCTCATCTACTTTACTTCCACATGTGGAAGAGACAGCATAGATGCATAGACCTACAGCATTTGCAAAGAAACTATGAATAACTCATGGCCAATCCTGTCTATGCCCATGGCCCCTAGCAAGAAGGTAATTTTGCTAAACTGCTGATATCAGCAGTGACTTCAAAATGGTGAATTCCTTAGTTCTTATACAACATTTGGGGAGTTTTCTCAAAATCTGTGTACACCCCTAAGAATATGATGTATGTATGAATGCCATCTGTCCTGTGATTGTGGCCAAAAAAGAAAAAAAATTGTTGAGATAGAATTTAGAGCAACTCCCCAGTAGCAATAGCCACCCACTCACTATTTTAGGAAACAGAAAAGTAAGGCCAAGAGAGGTTCGTGACTTGCCCAAGGCAACAGGGTTGATTAATGGCAGAGCTGGACTCCACCCCAACTGTGCTAGAAGTGGGCCATTCTGCTCACTCCCCCTGTTTGCTTTCCTGTATTTCACTCACAATGCTTTCCAAGCCTGCGCTGAAAACAAAACTCAATAGTATTAAAGTGTGTTTGCCCACACAGACAAAATTCAGACGGCAAAGGAGATACAGACATAATCAGTGAAGCACGTTGAGGGCAGGATATACCACACAATGATCCAGAGACTCTGATATGCCAGTTGTCACCTTGGTGCCCTTAGGCTGGTTTACTGCTGTCCTCACAACCCCAAATTGCCAAGGCTATATGCTGGGCACCAAGGTCTGTGAAGAGCCACCTGGGACTTTCTAATAAACAGCAAACACCGTGACTGCCATGAGCCAAGTACGTCACTCTCTATCATTCCATCCTCCCAGCAGCTCTAAGAGGCAAGGATGATTGTCCCATTTAGCAGATGAGGAACTGATTTGGCAAGGATAAGAAACTTGCCTGTTCTGGTATCGAGCATCAAAGCTGGGAGGCAAACCAGGTTCTCTACCAAATTCCATCCACTTTCTATAGTCCGCACTGTCTTATTTCCTTTCTTTGACTCATTCACTTTTTTTAAGTATATAGTGAACACCCACGATGTGCCAAGCACTGTGTCAGGCTCTAGGATACAATGGCAAAGAAGCCATAGCCCCTGACATCAAGAAGCTAATGGAAGGAGAAACACCCTGTTTCAGCCCCTAGCCACTGTCATGAAACAGAATAAAGCTACAGTCAGACCAGCCAGTGCTCCCCCAACCCCCAGAGCATGTCCTTCCAAAGAGGGACAGAGAGCAAACTGACTATACTGAATACAGAACATGTGCAGAAAGAGACTCTGGCTCCAAAAGCCAAAATCCCTGAAACTATGCTTTTCCAGCACAACCTGCTTACCCAGACCCCTCCAGCCAGTCCTACTTTTCCTTTCCCGAAGAGCTAAAGGGCAGGCAGACATCAGCCAAAGACCTGCGCCAGCCTCTCCCCTGCTGGGGATCTGGGAAGAGAAGCAGCAAGCATTTGGGTGAAAGAACAGAGTTGGCAGTATGGGATGTCCCTCTGGTGCCCACTTTGTGATGTCCTGTGGAGGGGTTAAAAAAATAAAGACAGATGGCAACTATACCTCCCCATCTGCCAGAATGTCAAGGTGGAGTAGATTTCCCAAAATGAGCAAAGGGATTTTATAAAAAGCTCAAGCAGCAAGGAGTTACATAATAAGTCTGTCCTGGAACAAGTTTTAGGATATTTGCTTGATTTTTTCTTTTCTTTTTCTATGACGATGCTATTTCTTACTGAAGTAACGCATTTATGTGTTTCTTTCTCAATTCTCTAAACTCATGCAGTTACTCAACAAATACTTGTTAAATGAATGAGGGTCACAGTAGGAAGATAGCTTTTAGCATCAGAAAGTCAAAAAGAAAGGTCATATAGAGAACCTGACTTTCTCCTTGTAACCCTGCTCAATTTGATTTAGGCTAACTCAGCTTCCTTTATGCTTTTCCAGTTACTGCCCTTGAAAGCTATGTAATATGAGTGATACGGAAGGAGAAACATTCCTGAAAACAAGGCAAATGTGGGGGAGCTACAGCAGCAGAACCTTGGGGTGGCAGAGGCAGCAGTGGGAAATGAGAATGGCCTTAGAACATCCAATCATAAAGGCCAGTGACAACCTTTCCCCAACATCCCAGTGTCAACCCTTCCCCAACATCCCAGCATGGTATCCCTGAAATGAACACGGTAATTGCTGGAAATGCCATAGAATTATCCAAGCGTCTAGCACTAGCCCCATAAATGGATATGGTTTCATTTGTTACAGTGGGCAATCACAGGACAGATGGCATTCATATAAGCATCATATTCTTAGAAGAATACACAGAAAGTATACATTATACATTTTAATCTTATGGAGATAGCCAGGACCACCCACACAGGTTGTCTGTGCCCCTCTGACCCCAAACATTGTTTTTCTTCAATATCAGTGCTTCAGTTTACACCCTGGGCAGCAGCACTGCATTAAGAGGAAGCCAGCCAAGGCACTGACAGGTCACAGGCCCCAAGGAGCCTGGACTAGTGAGAAACAATCTATGCTATTTATTCAGATGATAGAAAGGCCAGCAGGGAAGAGAATGAACAGAACTCCTGCTGCTCAGAGGAATTCTCTCTCCTAGCCTCCTCAGTCAGAGACATGGGTAGCAAAGGGAATGATAAGGAAGTTCCAACCAACCAGCATGTTCCAGCCCACACCCACTTTTAAGGGATGTTTAGCATATCTCTATGCATCGGGTAATGCGGAAGTCCTCATCCAATTTCCAGTTTGTATTAAGATGCCCCTTCTCCCCAGCTACTCAGAAGGCTAAGGTGGGAGGATAGCTTGAGCCCAGGAGTTCAATCCTGCAGTGAGCTATGATCATACCACAGCCCTTCAGCCTGGGTAATAGAGGAAGACCCTGTATCTGTTTAAAAAAAAAAAATCTCTTCAAGGGGATTGGATGGGAGCCCAGTGATGTGTTTGCAACTGGCTGGCATGAAGAGAAGGGCTAACCCTCTTACCAGGGTGTTTTGAAAACACAAATCCAGCTATGAGTGAGGTTTGAGCACTTGATCACTACAGTGATCTGGGCTTTAGCTATGGTTCTAGGAAGCCGATTTTTTGCACAAGCTGATCAATTTCTGCCTTGAGAAGGGACACCTCTCTCTGGCACCAGCCAGGTAAAATCTGGCTGGCTTACCTGCCAGGGTAATGAAATGATCAGGCTTATTTTGCCTGATCAGACACAATTCATTAGGGCAGGACAGACTTCAGAGCCACCCTCAGGGGTGAGGCTCTTCATCTGTTCTGAGCCGGTCATGTGTTCCCGACATGTGTGAGAGCATGTCAGTGAGCACCAATTTCTCTCTCATTATTTTCCCTAGTGCGGCCACTGTGTCCCAGGCTGGTTTTCACATCTTCTCTGTTAGTTGAGCCCTCCTGATCTCTCACCTATCCATCTGAGTGTCTGGAGTGAGCTCACTGTCAGAAGGGGTTCCAGGGCGCTGGGGGTGGGCAGGCAAACTGAGGGTGACAGGTGACTGGGACACCTGAGTTGAAAAGGGTTAGATACTTTCAGCTCAGCCCATTTGTTCTTTGGCAGACACCAGAGAACCTAGGAGATAGTTCCCAATTACTAGGGTTCTCTGATCTCCAGAATGCTAGCACTAAGTCTCCCCAAGCATCACCAGAGGAGAAAGAGTACACAGATCAAAATGGCATTGAAAACTTTTCAGGGACAGAAGTCAGAAGGCATCTTCTATGGCATCTGGAAGGAGTGATCCCCCCATGAGTCACATAGACTCCCTTGCCCTTACCTGAGCTAAGAGTTGGTTGATTTTGCTCTGCAAATTAAAAATAAATTATATAGTTGTGCCAGACGGAACAAAGATAACTGGAGAATGTTCCATTAGCAACACCAAGGCTTCCATTTTGATTTCACTTAGCAATTAACCATGTCGATTATGCTTGTTTAATTTGTGAGTGCCCTTTATAAGCACAAATTAGCTGAGATTCTTCGTTTAGCATCAGGGTTGTGTCTCTAACCAAAAAAATAATTATTCAATGGGGATTTGGGGAGACTTTGTCCCTCTTAACTCATCTTGCCTTTATGTGGTTGGAGAACATTAGCTCAGCATAATTGCCTTGTGCCAAAGTGCTATTGTATCAGCATGAAAAAAAAGGTATGGCAAGGCAAAAGTTAATAGGCAGCGTGTGCTAGCTTTACCAATGACAGAAAAAAGGATGTAGACACCCCACTTGCCTTTCATTTCACCCTTGCTGTCACACTTCAAACACACAGTGAATATAGAACCTGGGTACTTTGGGCAGATTCTCCAGTGCTGCTTCTGTGCGTATAGGAATTAAGTCAAAGCCCCTCCCCACCTCTCTTCCCTAGTAGATAGGCAACCTAGTCGCAAATCTTTGTAGCTGCTTTTTATCAGGTTAGATTTTTATTTTTAAAATAGTATAATTTTTTCATGACAATGGAAAACATGAATTTAGCATGCAGCTCTATCTACATCCTGAGGTTTTGTAAAATTAGACATCTTCTTCTCTCCCCTCTTAGGAGACCCCAGCAATCCATTACATAGTGTAGAAGCACATACAGCAACCACAGCTGCCACCCTACTGGCTACCCCCACAGCTCCAAAAGTATTGTTGTAGTCAACAGTACTTTTTAGCCATCTTTCTATATTAATACATACAACTTGCTTCATTTGTTTTATTCAGGTGAAATTCACATAATGTAAGACTAAGCATTCTAAAGCAAACACTTCAGTGGCATTCCCAGTTCACCGTGTTGTTCGACCAATGATATCTAGTTATTTTATTCTTTGTAATGACTGTATAGAGTTCTATTGTATGGGTGTACCATAATTTATGTATTTAGGCTTTTATCTTTTTCCAGTTGTACACTATACCAAGTAATATTGCAATTCTCGTACGTACATTTTTGCATATTTGTGGAAATGTTACTGTAGGATAACTTCTTGAAAGTGAAATTTCAAGGTCAAAAGTTAAGCCAACTTTAAATTTGGATATGTCTTTAAAAATTGCCCTCCAGAAAGACAGTGCCAATATTCATTTATGAGCTCCTTTAAAAGTGAGAAGTGTGGATCCCTGGGGACTCCTTTCTGTCGCCTCTTCCCAGATCACTTATGCCCTGGATCCAGCCTCTGAGTGATGGACTTATTTTATCTAGTTCACAGTCTATATTAGAAAGTTCGCTGGAGCTGCCATAACAAAGTACCAACACTGGATGACTCAAAAGGCAGACATGTATTCCATCACAGTTCTGGATGCTGAAAGTCCAAGATCAAGGTGTCCACAGGGTCATGCTCCCTCTGAAAGCTCTACAGAAAAATCCTTCCTTTTCTCTTTCTGCTTCTGGTGGCCCCCAGTGATCCTCAGCACTTTTTGGCTCCTGGAAGCCATAACCCCAGATTCTGCCTGTCTTCACGTGGACTTCATCCTGGCATGTGTCTGTGTGTCCTCTCCTCTTCTTTGAAGGATTCGGTCATTGAATTTAAGGCCCATACTAATACCATATGACCTCATCTTAACTAATGACAACCATAAAGACCCTGTTTTCAAGTAATTGTCATATTCTCAGGGACACTATTTAACCCACTACAGGATCATTAGGGAAACTGGAATTTTAAGTATACAAAATAAAAAGTAACACTGTAGCATTATTCCTCTTAGGGTAAAGACAGGCAGTTAGAGCCTAAAGAATAGATGAAAACCCTAGAAAATTCTGTATTCTACTCCCAAGTTAATGCAGGTTAGGATCCTAATCCATATTTGGTGTGTTCCTGAGGTGTGTGCAAAAGTCAGTTGCGCAAAAATGAACACTAATAAACATATATTAATGCCAAAAATATTTTAGGATCCCTTGCCTTTTAAACATACCTTTTTAAAATAATTTCAACTGTTATTTTAGATTCGGGGGTACATGTGCAAGTTCATTATATGGATATATTGTGTTACGCTGAGGTTTGGAGTACAAATGACCTCATTACCTAGGTGGTGAGCAGAGTACCCAATGAAACATAACTTTAAATCTATCAATGAACACAATTTTAACATAAATTCAGATGATGTCTTTGTAGCATTTATTTTGTACGTTCCTTACTTCTTTTCCAAACCAAATGAAAATAAGTCAATCAGCTTAAATTCAATAAATGTCTGATTGAGGGTAAAGATTTGCCATTTTCAGCGCACTTTTTCACCTTCATCTGACACGCTTTTATTTTAGGCCTGTGTTTCTCATAACTACTTTCAGCACATTCTTTGTTTATTTTACTAACTTTTACAAAACAAGAAGAGAAAATATAATTTAAAATTTCAAATACCCTCTCTAGAGCACAAGCACTACTATATAAAGACAATAATGCAAACTGGAATTGTTTGTTGGAAATGGTGCTGCAGGGTATAGCGTGGGATAGAAGTCCATCAGAAAATGCATGCAAGTCCAAATCCAGGGCAGAAACTGAAGGATAAAAAGCAGGATATAGTGCGGACATATAATACAACTTTGTCAGTAAGATTCTGTTTTCTAACTGTGATACATTTGAAAAGTTTTGAAGACAAAGTTACAGATGTCAGAGTGTCAAATAAATCATAAGCAACCCTTTCATTTCAAAAACTGTGTAAGTCAGGCCAATGAAGTTATGCTACAGGAACACAGAACAAACAGCCCCTAAAATCTTAGTAGCATAAACAACAAACGTTTATGTCTCTCTCACACTACTTGTCCATCAGAGATCACCATGGGACTCTGTTCTGGGATTCAGACTGTTGAAGCAGCTATCTTGAATGTTGCCTATATCCATGCAAAGAAAAAGAGCATTCGAGAAGGTGTCACATCACCAAATATGACACATGTCACTTCAGCTCACCACTCATTGGTTGGAACTAGTCACATGCTCCACTCAACCACAGGGAAGTCAGGAAGTATAGTCTGACTATGTGCCAGAAAAGTGGAAATCCAGGAATATTTTGCAAATAGTCCCAATGACCACCACATTGTGTGTGTATGTGCGTGCGTGATGTATCTTGTGTTTGCTTGCAATTTGCATGCATCTATTCTTACAATCAAGCAAGATATTTTCTGTTTATTCCACCAACAGGAAACATGACACAGTCTCAGCCATGACCACTCCTGAGAAATTCTACTCCAACGTCATGCAGACTCTGAAGTATCTAAATTCCCACCTGTCCAATGGCAGCCATGTTATTTTTTATGGCTTACCAGATGGAACCTTTCTCTGGGATAATTTGTACAACAGATATCATCCTCTCGGTACCAGTTTGAACATTCTTTTTCTCTTTAACGATATCAATGTATATATAGTTCAATGTACATATGGTTCAAGCCGTATAGAAACGTGCCTAAAATGCCATCATGGAACATGAGTCAGAGATGAGGAAGGCAAGAGCCCCCAGGTGCAGTAGCTAAAGGTCATTACCCAGAGGTGGGCAGAATCAGATCTAAAGCCAGAAAGGGCAGAAGTAATTCATGAAGAATTAAGACACATTGAAAGGTAAGCACTCAAACCAAGAACATTCTCTAACAGAAGGTGAAGTGTAAAATGAGCTGAGGAAGCCCAAACAGGAGACAGACCCCTGAGTCAAAAGCATGGATCTCTCTGAACCTCACTGGTGAGTGCCTCCTGGTGGCCTTTTAGAATTCTCTAGAGTACTGTCCTCCAGCCTGCTCCTTTCTTGCTTCTACACTTTCTTGGCGTCCTTGGCTCTAAAATGTCCCTGGGACCTTCTAATGGCAACTCAAATATACCGGATACCATACAAACAACATAAAAGTGCTAGTAATTCACATTAGGAAGGTGTGATCCTTAACCTTGTGAGATAGATATTTTCATCAACCAAAATAATTTCATTTTATAGATGAAAAAACCAAGGCCAGAGAGGTTAAGTAGCTTGCCAAATGCCACAGAGCTCACTGAATATGTAAGCTGGTTGTAGCAGGGCTCTGCCTTCTGTTTTTCAGGGGAGAATGTATTTATTAAGTGCCTACTATGTGCCAGACACTGTTCTAGGCACAGGGTAACCAGGAGCAAACACAATAGTGTTAAGTTCCTGCCCACAGAAAGATTATATTACAGTGGGAGAATGACTCAAAATATGTCAGAGGGCAGTAAGTGCCACAGGAAGAAAATTGAGCAAGGAAGAGGAACAGGGAGCTGGCCTCAGTCATCCCTGATGAGCATCTATAAGAAGAGGCCTGGGCACCCTCCTCTCAGCCCTATATTGACAGCACCTGCACCAAACTATCATGAAGAAAGGGCTATCCCTTCCCTGGTGTTACCTCACTCACCTCCTGAGCCCAACCCACTAAAAAGTGCTGGCAGTCCAAGCACCTTCTTAGGAATCAGGTGAGAAATCCAAAGAAGACCTGAAACTCATTCCTTCGTGCCCTTCTTAGAGTGTGGGGGTGGGGACAAGATTTCACATTTTAGGCCATCAAGAGCCTTTTCTTGCATATACAACTCTGCATGTATCTTTTCAATCTTCCCTTGTCCTCTTCCTGCAGTCCTTGTCTAAGACAACCTCCCTACTTCTCCCTCAGGAAATTCCACCTCTCCCCACCTGGGAAAAAAGTTAAGAGTCCTTTACTCAGCTCTCAAAGAGCCCTGATCTCTTAGTTGGAGGGACAATAGTGGACATACACATTCTAGATTTTCCACCAATAAGGATGAAGCCATTTTCCTCTTGAGTTACTGGTGTATCACAAATACTATTATCCAAGCAAAACACTGTCCAGCCTCACCTAAGTAGAGCATATTCTTCCTGTTCATGCAACCTTGACTACGCCCCGTAGAAATCACCTGCTCACACATGGAACTTCACTCCATTCTGGGTTGCTTTGCATGCATAAAGGACAACAACCTGGGCTAAGAATGTCTCTTTGAACCACAGGATATGAAAATTGTACATCTGCCCTCAACTGATTCTTTCAGATTTCTAAATGTCTCTCCCACACTAAGAAATTCTTAGGAAAGAGAAGCTGAGGGCAGGCAAGTTTGTTCCCAATTTACTCCATCACAATCATAGCGACTTGACTTCCATTCTTCTGCTTCAAATCCCATTTTCTTTCCATGAACTCTGATTACACCACCACCATAAATTCTTTCCGATATGCCATACAATTCACTTGATTTATGAGACATGTTTGGTTTCATAAATATGGGACCAGATGTAAGAATGACTCCATGCAATTTGGAAAGGACTAAGGGAAGGAAAAACATATATAAGAATGTAGGAACGAGGCCCGACACGGTGGCTCACACCTATAATCAGCACTTTGGGAGGCCGAGGTAGGTGGATCACCTAAGGTCAAGAGTTTGAGACCAGCCTGGCTACCATAGTGAAGCCTCACCTCTACTAAAAATACAAAAATTAGCCGGGTATGGTGGTGCACACCTGTGATCCCAGCTACTTGGGAGACCAAGGCAGGAGAATTGCTTGAGGACGTGGAGGTTGCAGTGTGCCGAGATTGCACCATTGCACTCCAGTCTGAACAACAAGAGCAAACAAACAAACAAACAAACAAACACACACCTCTGTCTTAAAAAAAAAAAAAAGAAAAGAATGTAAGAATGGTATGTAAGAATGACTCCATGCAATTTGGAAAGGACTGAAAGAAGAAAAAAGGATAACTGGGGGATTAGTTCACTTCTGTGGATTCTCTAGGCCAGTGGTTCTCAACTGGGGGCAACCCACTCACCCCCACCCCACTTTTATCATATCTGGAAACAGAAGAGGGATACAACTAGAGTAGGCACAGTGGCTCACGCCTATAATCCCAGCACTTTGAGAGGCCAAGGCCTGAGGTCAGGAGTTCAAGACCAGCCTGGCTAACGTGGTGAAACCCCGTTTCTACTAAAAATACAAAAAAAAAAAAAAATAGCCAGGTGTGGTGGCACGCACCTGTAATCACAGCTACTGGAGTCTGAGGCAAGAGAATCGCTTGAACCCGGGAGGTGGAGGTTGCAGTGAGCTGAGATTGCACCACTGCACTCCAGCCTGGGTAACAAGAGTGAAACTCAGTCTCAAAAAAAAAAAAAGGAAGAAGAAGAAGGGTGCAACCAGCATCTAGCGAGTAGAGGCCAGGGGTTTTGCTAAACATCTATAAGACACAAGACAGCACCCACAATCAGGACTGTCAGTCCTGCAGGGTTGAAAGACTGCTCTAGACTTTGCCTTGTCCTCCTCAAGTGGACTCTGTCTGGCTGCTGATCACAACCTAGCATGTCACAGCACAAAATGGGAAGGAGAAAAAGATAGAACAAGTTCATTCTATAGAAACATCAGTAGTTTAAAAAAAAAACTCCAATCAAGGAGAAAGCTGAAACCATCTAAAATTTGTTTGATGCTTTTAAGTAATTATTCACATCCTAAATTATCTCTGCTGCCTGGTTGCCATGGGAAATAAATTAAAAATTTCTCAACAAAGCATCAGGGTCCTTCCTAGAAAGTCTGGGGAAGTAGGTGGGATTTGTCCAGCATCCCCAGGCCTCCTTTGCCAGGTCTCATAACTCACACAACATGACAGACTTCAAAAGAGGCCACATTAGGAAGGTGTGATTTCTTTTTTTTTGAGATGAAGTCTCGTTCTCATCCAGGCTAGAGTACAGTGACACAATCCTTGCTCACTGAAACCTCTGCCTCCCAGGTTCAAGCAATTCTCCTGCCTCAGCCTCCTGAGTAGCTAGGATTACAGGTACCTGCCATGACACCAGGCTAATTTTTGCATTTTTAGTAGAGGCGGGGTTTTACCTTGTTGGCCAGCTGGTCTCGAACTCCTGACCTCAGGTGATCCACCTGCCTTGGCCTCCCCAAATGCTGGGATTATAGGCCTGAGCCACCACAGTGTGATTCTAAGAATAACCCTGTGAAATAGATGCTTTCATTAACCACAGTGATTTCATTTCTTGTTCTCACACTGTCTCTCTTCTGCTCTTACTCCAAACCCCATCTTTGGATATTGCGCCAGCAGTGAAGCAGGGTTGGTGTTGGACTGGCCTCAGGACATGGTTGCTCTGTTTAGACCATCATAGATCTCATCTTAGTCAGCAACTGGACACTCAAGTCTGATTCCTGGGCACCATATTAAGGGTTGTGCTAAGGGCGTTGTGCAAAGAAAAAAAAGCAGGAAGAAGGGGGTGAGTTCCATTAATTTGAGCCTAGAAATGTGGTGATAATAGTGTCTAGACTTGACTTTGGCCACTTCTTGAGGATTAGGAAAGAGTTCAGGTAACACAAGCGTTGGGGGAGCCCCTGGTCAGTGACACAGTCTCTGCTGCCTCCTTTCCCCTCAGGACAGGCAAGAACTCAGCCTGAGCAACCAGCGAAGGCAGGGTTAGATGCCACGGCATCCACTCAGCAGGTCACAGAGGCCCAGAACAAGAGCAGGTGCTTGTGTCACTCCTGCCAGGGAGGAGGGAGTGACGAGCCCCTCCTAGCCTCCCTCCTCCTCAGCCGGGTTTGTGACTCACTACCCAATCTGTCGCTGACCACCAAAGCACCCCACAGCCTCTACTAGTCACTAAAATTCCTGGTGAGAGTTTATTGTCTTTGTGAGGAATTACCAGACAACAAGCCTCGCACATTGGGATTCGACTAATGTAGGTCTTTTAAGAAAAGTCAAGCTTGGCCAGTTACAAGCCCTCTCAGCTATGCTCTGTGAGGAAGGTAATCATTCCAGAAATATATCTGAGATTCCTATTCTGTGCTTTTGAGTAAAGATGACGTAAGATGCAGTCTGTGTACTCACATGAGAGAGAAAGACAACTCCACTGGGGAACACAGCACATGGACCCTGTGGACCCTGACGGTGAATGTGTCAAGTGCCCATGAGGATGGGCCAGTCACAGGCATTCCAGGGCCGTCCCAAGGGTTAGACTCTAGGGAGGATGCCAGGGACTCCTGGCTGCAAATTCGTCTGCTGGTGGGCCTGCCTTGAAGGGCTTCTGCCGCAAAACAGCAACTTCATCTTACTCCAATTACTCTTAAACTTGAAACCAAATGTCTTTTTAAAATACCTTGGTGTTTCTATCTGTCTGAATGAATGTGGTTTCAATACATTTACACTACATTTCATGGAGGTATGACTGATCTTGTTGGAACTAAGTTTCCATGGTACCTAAGATTTCAATTACGTTTCCAGAATTAAATAGATACAAAAGACCCTGCTCTAAAGAAATTACAGATTACGAAGACACAAACTGTCACTTAGCCAGCTGGGGAAGAACATGCCTTTGATCTTCAGAGGAGTTTGTGGCAAACACTCGGCCAGCCCACTGGCTCCCCACAACACACACACAGACACACAGACACACAAAACACACACACACAGAGACACAGACACACACCCACACACACACATACAGAGACACACACACACAGATACACACCCACACAGACACACACAGACACATACACACAAACACACACACACAGACACACACATACCGACACATACACACAGAGACAGACACACACACAAACACACAGAGAGACAAAGACACACACACACACAAACACACAGACACAGAAACATACGTACACAGACACACACAAAGACACACAGAAACATACATACACAGACACACACAGAGACACAGACGTGCAGACACACACAAAGATACACAGATAAACACAGACAGAGCTCCTCAGCCCCTGGTGATTCCTGGCCACTGTGGGACAGTCCTCCTGGCCTGACCCTGGGCTTTCTTGATCAGCTTTTCTATCCAGATGGACTTTCTGACCAGGGAGTCACAGACACAGTCTCTCTGCAGGATCGGCATAGAGGCAGGATCAATAGGCAAAAATTACATTAAAGGAACAAAGATAAAAGGTAATGCCTAAAAAGAAAGAGTGGGGGACCGACTGATGGTACCAATAAAACAGAAAGCCTAAGAACCATTTCCCTCTTCCCTTCCTTGAAGCCATAAGCCCATCGCGAGCACCTCTAGCCAGTCTTCCATGTGTCCAGCTTCAGAGTGCCTACCCTCTAACAGGCAGAGACACCAGAGAGGAGGGACACTGACTCATTACAACTTTCTCAGGTCCTTCCATGCACCTAATGTGCCCTCATCCTGTTCAGCAGACCTAGCTCCCCACAGTAAGGATGTTCCCTTTCTCAACAAGGGCCAGTTGGAGATGGAGCCAGGAGACAGAGGGGAAGGGAGAGGGACTGGAGGAAGTGTGGAAGGAGGGTACCCCTTAGGGCCTGTGCTGGCCGTCAGCAGTAAGACAGCAGAAGAGGACCTCAGGCAGGGTGGAACAAGGCCGAGGTGGGCCTTCATTCCCAAAGAGGAGCCGGCAATGAAGTTCCCAGTGTCACAGGAGCAGGACAAACTCCCACCCCTCTGGATATCAAAGCAATCCAGGCCGAAGGTGGGGAAGGGAGAGTAAACGCTCAGGCATGAGGTGCCACCCCTCAGGGGGAGGGGCACACCAGGGCCCAGAAGCGTGGCAGGACCCCAAGCCAGGCTACCTAAGTTTCACTATGAGGCCCCATTTCCAACATAGAGACAAGATTTTGCCAGGCACCGAGGCAAAAGCATTCAGAGACGCTGGGCCCTCACAGAAGGTGGAGAGAGGGAAAGCTGGGGCTCAGTGGCAGCCCCCAGGGGGAAAGAGCCAAGCCAGGAGAGCACGTGGAGGGCCCAGGGTGGGGAGTGGAGAAGGAAGGTATCAGTCACTGCAACTGGTACACATTCAGAAAGGGGGGAAATGACAAAACACACACACACACACACACACAAATAGAGGGAACAAAGCCTCAGTGGGTAGAAGTAGGAATTTGGGGTAAAAGGGGACCTCACTGTCAGGCCCATAAAATGAAAGCAAGGACAAAAGCCAAGGACTTGGGATTCATCTAAAATGCAAAGATCCAGAAGCCTGTGCAGAAGACAGACCTGGCGGGTCACTGTGACTTTAGTGGCTGTAATGAGCCTGCGGCTTTCCCGTCCTGGGACTCACTCACCCACACAAAGAGATAATAAATTTTTTCTCTATGACAAGAAAATTGAATCTATCTTCCAGTCTAACTAATCAGAGGTAAAGTGAAAAATAAGACTGTGTTCTATCACCTTCAATCTTTCCCTTCTTTCTGAGATAGATCCTATTATCTTCCTTTAGGTTTTCAAGAGTGTGAGGGGTGTTAATGGACACAGTGTCAGTCATTCACCCCTGAGACTGGAGAGACATGGCTTTTGTGTGTGAGCCACAGCATGAAAGTCGAATAGCTACATGGGGGTGGATATGCTAGAGGCAGGGTGGGACAGTGTTGGAAGAGAGAAGAAATCACCTCCACAGATTGTGGGACTAGGGCTGATGTTTAGGAAAACTGGATGAACCCTCATCTGGTTCATGAACCAGATGAACCCTTTATTATGTACCTCTGTAACCTGCACTAAAAAATAAGGGTAGGGCTATCTACTAATTAGGGCCAAATAAGGTATCCACTGGACGCCCTTACTCCAGTGCCACGAAGGGAGACACGAGGTACCACCTTCCCCATCCTGTGGGCCACCCAAGCATTTTTGAAGGCTTTCAGTTCACCGAACTGCAGGGAACTACGTGATCAAACGTTCAGTTACTCAGAAGTCCTGCCAGGCCCTCAGCATGAGATAATTTGGTTAAGCCTGAGCATTTCATAAACCTAGAAAAGAGGATTAGGTCAACTGCCACCTGGAATGTTCCCCGTGCCCCGTGCCCCATGCAGGAAACATTTCATACCAGGGAGAGGAGAAAGTGCTATTCTTAAAGGGCTTTGTTCAAGGCATCCTGGTTTATATTGAGGTGTAGGATACTTGCATTTCTTTTTCCTGAGTCCTGATGAGGCCAGCTGCCCCAGCCCCATCCTAGTGCATGCTCAGAGCTCTACATGGAATTGAACTCCTCAGGAGTTCAGACCCCAACTCTGGGTCTGAATTTCTAGGGGTTCAGAAAGGAGGAAAGCACAGGCATTCTTGAAGAGCAATGCTGCATGAAAAATCTGGGCAACCCCCTGGAAATAGCAACCTTCTACAAGAGAGGCAGGGAAGCCCCCACGTGTCTCCAACTGCTGCTATTGCCAAGTGCATTCAACCTACCATACCTCTCTGTTTTCCAGGCCAGCTAAATAAAGACGTGACCTATGCACAGCTGTACTCCTTCCTGAACTGCCTCCAGGTGAGCATTCACTGACTTGCTTCAAGCCCGCTTGCCCATCCTGTTCCTCTGTAATCAAAGTGTTTTCCTGCTCTCAGGTCAGCCCCTGCCACGGCTGGATGTCTTCCAACAAGACGTTGCGGACTCTCACTTCAGAGGTACGACTGTCACAGACCTTTTGATACAATCTTTGATCATTCTTTCCCTGTGTTTGCTGCAGAGTTTTCACTGGGGATGGGATCCTAGCAGGGGGATGGCCTCCAAAACCTTCCGGGTGCTTGGGGAGTGGAGAGAACCTGGTACACCCTGTTTCCCTCTGCCTCGCTCTGGGTCTGTCCTCTGACTGTGTTTCTCAGCCACTGTCTCTCTCATGTGTGTACATGTGTATACACACATTCTTCTGCACGCATGCACACACACACACGTTTTAAAGCTAGTCCTAAGCATAGTTGTGGAGGTGGAGAGAACTGGTTGCGGTTGGCCCCTATGCATGATGAAAGTTCTCCCAAGGCAAATAAGAACCTTCCCCCCTTCTCTCAGAGAATCCATTGCTCATAGAACATTGTTTGCACTTCTTTCACAGATGGTGACTAATCTCTTTGCAAAAGACTTATTGAGGCTGGGAGTGGTGGCTTACACCTGTAATCCCAGCACTTTGGGAGGCCGAGGTGGGCAGCTCACTTGAGATCAGGAGTTCAAGACCAGCCTGACTAACATGATGAAACCCTGTCTCTACTAAAAATACAAAAATTAGAAGGGCGTCATGGCGGGCATCTGTAGTCCCAGCTGCTTGCGAGGCTGAGGCATGAGAAGCACTTGAACCTGGAGGCAGAGGTTGCAGTGAGCTGAGATCACACCACTGCACTCCAGCCTGGGCAACAGAGGGAAACCCTGTCTCAAAAAAAAAAAAGAGAGAGACTCATTAAATATTTTTTACATAAAAAGCATATTTTAATTTTTTAGAACTTGGAGAACACAAAAAAAGCATAAAGAACAGTAACAAAAATCACCCCAAATTCCACCACTCAAATTCAGTGTATGTGTATGTCTTTCCATTACTACTTCCAGAGATCAGTATATTTGGTTTTCCAGTGTTCATAGATTATTTCTCCACATCATGATGTTGTAACCATTCCAAAGTTCACACATGTGAATACATTATGATTTATTTCATCCTTTGGTGTTGGACATTTAGATGGTTTCCAAATTTATACTATGATAAATAGCACTGTGATGAACAATCGTATGTCTAAAGATGTATGTCTCTATGTACATCTCTATTTCCTCAAGACAAATTCCTAGAAAAATTACTGGGCCAAATAGTACATCCATGTTTAAGGATTTGATCCATACTGCCAAATTGCTGTTTAGAAAGGTTAAGTTAATGACATTCTCATTCACCTACCCATGACAACATTCAGTATTATGGTTATCTTACCTTTGCCAATCCCAAGGGTGGAAAAACTAGTATCACTAATTTACACTGATTCGATTCCTAATGAATGTTAACATTTGTCATATGTTCATTGGCCATTTGTACGTGAACAGAATTTAATGTGCAGAGCTGCGGTCTGCTGATGGCTTGGAGAAATGAAAGTGGGGTAGGATGTGGACGATCGATTTCTTTGTTCTGCCTGAATTATCTCACTAAAGTCAAAGTCTAGATTTCACAGAATTCTCCCTGTTTCCTCTGTCTTCAGAGAGCAGAGCAACTCTCCAACACACTGAAAAACATTGCAGCCAGAGAGAAATTTACAAACTTCAATCTTTTCTATACGGAGTTTGCCTTCCATGAAAGTAAGTAGCTTTGTTTGAGTATTGACAGAAGTTGAGAGCAGCAGCTAGTTTAGGGCCTGGGCAACTGGTTTTATACAGGTTTTAGAAGCCAGCAGGCAGCAGATTGGGCAGGGTTACTCCTACCTATTCTGATACATTAATAGCTCTCGGTATTGAAAAAAGATAAAATGTGGGACTCTTTCTGAGAAGGTTGGGCTCAGCATTACCTCTGCACTTCACCATCATTTTACAGTCCCTAATGCCATAGAGCCAGTGACTGGTTAGAAAGAGCTTTGAGCTGGCAACCTACGGGTTAATGCACTCACTAACCTGTTCTTGCAGGTTAAATGCCCCGGTTACCTGTGGGCCACAGATGGATGTGACAGAAACGACAGATAGGCTGGCACCTCTCACAGTGGGCCCTGAATTACTGAAGGACTCAGGAGCAGTGCAGATTCCCAGACCCCATACATGACCAACCTAATTAGAACCTCTAAGGGAGGGACCAAAGAACTTGCCTGTGACAAAGTGATCAACCCATGTCCCAGCTTTCTGGAAAGAACATTACTAAGTTTCTTTTTTAGCATTCTGTCCAGATACTGGAGTCACTGCTAAGTGGCCACACATAAACAGGTGTGATAAATATAGCTACTGATTTACCCTTTACATCTTGAGTCTGAAAAATTATTGCCTATTGAATGTAATCCTTCCTGATTCATTTTCATTTCTAAGCAATTTTTATACCAGAGCAAAGCCCCCTGTTGACTGCCAGATGAGATAATGCTAATGAAGAGTTTTGCAGCATAGGTGAAAGATGGAAGATTCCTCATCCAGAGTTTATCATCTCTGTCCACCACCCCCAATGCCCGCATCCCCAGCATCTGGGTTCGAGCAGATGGCCATCATGAATTATCAAATATTACATTCGCTGACAGGTTTTGCCTTGCAGACTCTACTAGTTCAATTCCAAACATCCTTTCAACAAGACTGATCTCCCTTAACTAGATTTCCTGCCTAGGTGATACACATTTCCCTCATGGGGAGAGACATTTTGATAAATAGCCTCTCATTACAATGCAAAGTTAAAGACTCATTAATGAATTCCTGGTGTAAACAAATGCACCACCAAGTGATCTTTGATCATCATCAACCTTGAATACAGATAAAGTTATTAAAAATATAATGTCTAATACTCACATGGGGTTTTTTTTATTTTCCAGAGTAATCTCTAGCTCTATCATTTATTATCTCTGGGACTACAGGCAATTCTCTGAATATTTCTAAGTTCCCTTTCCAGCCCTGGAAATGGGGATACCATATCTTCCTAACAAATCTTTGTGATGATTCTATGAAATAATGTGCCATCCTCCTAAATGTCATCCCTGGTACAGAGAAAAGGTACCATTTCCTTACTCAATGTATGCTTCTGGATAAGCAAAATCAACACTGCCCAGGAGCTGGTTATAAACGCAGAATTCCAGGCCCCCCTCCAGACCTACCTAATTAGAATCTGCATTCAAACACAATCCACAGGTCATTTCTATGCCCATTAAAGTTTAATAAATGGTCTGTGAGGCTGAAGTGGGAGGATCGCTCAAATCCAAGAGTTCAAGACCAGCCTGGGCAACATTGCAAGACCTCATCTCTCTATGGCTGGGCGTGGTGGCTCATGCCTGTAATCCCAGCAATTTGGGAGGCTGAGGCAGGCAGATCACAAGGTCAGGAGTTGGAGACCAACCTGGCCAACATGGTGAAACCCCGTCTCTACTAAAAATACAAAAATTAGCCTAGTGTGGTGGCACATTCCTGTAATCCCAGCTACTCGGGAGGCTAAGACAGGAGAATAGCTTGAACCTGGGAGGCAGAGGTTGCAGTGAGCCAAGATTGCACCATTGCACTCCAGCCTGGGCAACAAGAGTGAAA